>QJSC01018426.1:2698550-2756467 GCA_003697955.1 Calidris pygmaea | reverse complement strand
AACATGAGCCTTGTAGATTCCTCAATGGCATTTCCAGTCCCAGGGTGTCCCATCAGGCCATAAACAGGGGAAAATGTCATCAGTTTGGGTCAGCTTTCTCCCCTGAGAAGCGACACTGCCTGTTGCTCACAGCCTGCTCGGTGTTCAAGCGAGCACATTCGATGAAAAAAACCCCAGGATAGACCCAGTGCTGGCATAAAACACCATTTTCCTTTGGAAATCTGCAGAGTGCTGAGCGTACAGACAGGGAAAGGAACCCCATCCCTTTGACAGGGCAAGGTTTGTAGGAAGAGCCAACATCTTTCATTAGCTCAGTTGGTAGGGTTGGAATAAGTAGCAGACTTTAGGCAAGAACCCCTCTTCAAGCCCACAACAGAAGCAGCATCTTTCAAAGATGAAACTGTTGAGAGTACTTCTTTAGAGTTCAGTCCTGAAAATCTGCATTATTTGTTATAGCAGTGATTTAAGAAAATCTTGGAGTCAGATGTTGCCAGTGGGGAGTCATGAATTCACCTGTAAGTCAGAGAATTGATCAGCAAATAAACATACATTTTGTTTTATGGGATGGAGATTCTGCTGTGTAAAAATGGTTTTACCCATTCAGAGTATAACGTTTTCGCTGCTGTCCTTTGCTATCAGCATCTGAAGGCCTACAGCTCTCTAGGGCTTGGATTCATAGCACCACAAACCTGAAAGATACTCCAAAATTAGTATCTCTCCTTAAAAGGTATTCCTTTTTACTTAAGAGGTACTCCTAAACCCTTTAGGATTTGCCTCCTCTGCTGCAAGTGTAAAGTTAAGTGGTATTTGTGTGTAGAAAGGAAAAGGTTGGCTCTGTGTAGTGCCCCGTGAAGGTCCTGCGGTAGGTACAGTGCCACCACCTTTTCTGGTGTGCAGCGCCATGTGGGCTTCCCTTTCAGATCTTCTAAGAAATTATCGATTATTTGTAGTCATGTTCTGTTCAAAATTAAGGTGTTTTTCTATCAAGGCTTTCTGGTGAGGTGGTGGATGCCCCGAGCCTGTCAGTGTTTCAGAGGCACTCGGACGATGCCTTTAGTACTGTGCTTTAACTTTTGGTCAGCCCTGAAATGGTCAGGCAGTTGGACTAGATCACAGACTGATATGGGGTTGGAAGGGACCTCTGGAGATCATCTAGTCAAACCCCCTGCCAAAGCAGGTCCACCCAGAGCAGGTCCCACAGGAACGTGTCCAGGTGGGGTTTGAATGTTTCCAGAGAAGGAGACTCCACCACCTCTCTGGGCAGCCTCTTCCAGAGCTCTGCCACCCTCAAAGTGAAGAAGTTCCTCCTCATGCTTAGGTGGAACTTCTTACATTGAAGTTTATGCCCATTTCTTCTTGTCCTGTCCCTGGGCACCACTGAAAAAAGACTGGCCCCATCCTCCTGACACCCACCCTTGAAGGATTTATAGGTGTTGATCAGATCCCCCCTCAGTCTTCTCTTCTCCAGCCTAAAAAGCCCCAAGTCCCTCAGCCTTTCCTCATAAGAGAGATGCTCCAGGCCCCTCATCATCTCTATAGCCCTCTGCTGTCCCCTCTCCAGCAGTTCCCTGTCCTTCTGGAACTGGGGAGCCCAGAACTGGCCCCAGTGCTCCAGATGGGGCCTCCCCAGGGCAGAGCAGAGGGGGAGGATGACCTCCCTCCACCTGCTGGCCACACTCTTCCCAGATCCCAGAAGGAGATGGTGATTGATGCTGGTTTGGTTTTCCTCTGATTGTTCCTCACTGGCAGAGACTCGGCTGACAAGGGAGTTTCTGTCCGAGTGTGAATCTGTTACTGGTCTCATGATGTAGCCCAAGAAGAGCAGATTGAACTACCCGAAGGCTGTTACGTGCCACTTGACCGAGCCGTTGGCCATCCCTGGCTGTGCCCTTGGCTGTGACGTGTGTGCCCTGGCGTCCCCCTGCCCCACCTTTTCCTTTTCCCCTCGTATCCTCCTGTTTGCCGAGGGGTCTGTTACAGAATCCCATGTCTGCTCTTCCTCCTCTGCTTTGGGTGACCGTGTTCTCGCAGGCTTGGAGCTGGAACACTCTTGGAACAGAAGAGATGGAAGGGTTTCTCTTTCCGTTCTGCAGTTTGCTGAGGGACAGCCCACACGGGAAGAGACCAAGTTTTCCTCTTGACTATCAAAATAGCTATTCCCCCCCCCTATTACAGAAGCTTGTCTGATGCGATTTATATTGCGGGATGTATAGCTTAATCTAATGAGCGTTTTGCATAAAATTAGATGGTTTGTGCTTTCCTTGAAACCTTCGTGACCTCCTTAGCCAGCTATTTCTAGAAGCTTTAATTGGAAGATGGTTCTCCTGGAGCGATGTAGTGAATAATACATCAGACCGCTCCAGTTTTATAAGAAATTTAACCTGAATTAATTTCTTTTTAAAGCCTTGCAGTCAGGAGAGAGTTAGGGTAATTGCATTGCCTTTAACCGCTGGGTTGCATACAGTTTTTTCAGGGAGACCCATGTAAGTTGTCATAACAGCTGAATTTATCTACAGAGTAATGTATTTCCTTTGTAGAGTGATTACTGCTATATTCAGGGATTTAACAGACTTTCAACGTTTCGGTTGTGTCAGCTCTGGATGTGCTGGCAGCCAAAAAGTGCTGTTTTTCAGGAATTGTATGTGGAACTTCCTTTAAGTTGGCTTCCTATCGGGAGCGTTTAAATCAGAATCGGAAGCCTTGAAGATGCACGGTGTCGTACTTTTTATTCCTTTCCATTTAGTGATCTCGCTCTAATAATGTAGACAACAGAGGCTTCTCAATCTAGACATAGGATCACAGAATCACAGACTGATATGAGGTTGGAAGGGACCTCTGGAGATCATCTAGACCAACCCCCTGCCAAAGCAGGTCCACCCAGAGCAGGTCCCACAGGAGCGTGTCCAGACGGGGTTTGAATGTCTCCAGAGAAGGAGACTCCACCACCTCTCTGGGCAGCCTCTTCCAGGGCTCTGCCACCCTCAGAGTGAAGAAGTTCCTCCTCATGTTTAGGTGGAACTTCTTATGTTCAAGTTTGATGGCTCCCTTATTCCCACTGCTCTAATTGAACGTGAATTCTCTTGTTTCACAAATCCTCTGAGAAATGTAGAGAGCCTAGATATCTCTTATTTTAAAAACAATGTTCAGAACCTACTTGCTAAATGTTGTCAGTTTGACAAAAAGGGAACTGACGTGGTAAGATGAAAATACCTACTGGAATTGGGGTTTGGGTGAATAATGTGTTTTGGGTTTTTGTTTTTTTGTTTGTTTAGAAATTCTTCCTATATGGATCAACCTTCTAGTGATGGTGAAACTGGAAGAAGACCACTCTAAGCCAACCCCAGGATGAACCGGGTGCCAGGTGATGCAGAAAACGCTCACAGTAGCAGTGTGGAATCCTGTCCTTCCTTGCGGGATGTCCACTCCATCAACCCAACGCATTTGATGGCAAGGATCGAGTCATACGAAGGCAGAGAGAAGAAAGGCATATCAGATGTTAGAAGGACTTTCTGCTTGTTTGTTACATTTGATCTCTTATTCGTCACCTTGCTGTGGATAATAGAATTAAATGTGAGTTGTCGTTTCAGTACCCTTGGACTTTATTAATTTCTTTATTCACTTCAGGAATGGTTAATAAGTTGCTCTTTTCTATTCCGCATATTTGCATCTCTTTAAATGAAAACAACTTTTAAGCTTTCATGAACATAGTATCTACTCAACTGAATCTACTTTTAGTCATTAGGATATGTGGTTTAATTATGATGAAGATGCTCAGAGGGCTGGAGCACCTCTGCTGTGAGGACAGACTGAGAGAGCTGGGGTTGTTCAGCCTGGAGAAGAGAAGGCTCCGGGGAGACCTTATAGCGGCCTTCCAGTACCTGAAGGGGCTACAGGAGAGATGGGGAGGGACTCTTGATCAGGGAGTGGGGTGATGGGATGAGGGATAATGGTTTTAAACTGAAAGAGGGGAGAATTAGATGAGATCTCAGGAAGAAATTCTTTGCTGTGAGGGTGGTGAGGCACTGGAACAGGTTGCCCAGAGAAGCTGTGGCTGCCCCATCCCTGGAGGGGTTCAAGGCCAGGCTGGATGGGGCTTGGAGCAACCTGGTCTGGTGGGAGGTGTCCCTGCCCAGGGCAGGGGGTGGAACTGGATGATCTTTAAGGTCCCTTCCAGCTCTAACCATTCTATGATACTAATTGCTGCCAGAGTTTCTGTATTGTTTTCCCTTTGTCACCATTATACAGTGTGTGTAAGTGTCATTTATTTTCAAATACTTCAGGGAACAGCTTCATGTCAGCTTGAGGAAACACTAAATCAAGGCTGTGATGGTTCTCTGTTCATCCTTAGGTTAACATGGTGCTCATGCAGCCATGCAGGGAGCAGCTTGGAGGAGGGGAAGCTGATTTTCCTTATCTCTACTGGAGAGAGATGATCACTCCTGATGCAGCAGAGCAACCAAGGGGAAGTTACATTTAGAAAGCTATTTGTCAGGTAGCCATAGAGGGGAGGGAGAGAAGTAGCAGCAGAAATTTGGAGTTGGAGGGTCCAGAGAAGGGCAAGGGAGCTGGTGAGGGGTCTGGAGCACGAGTCTTGTGAGGAGAGGCTGAGGGAGCTAGAGGTGTTCAGCCTGGAGAAAAGGAGGCTGAGGGGAGACCTTCTGGCTCTCTCCAACTCCCTGAAAGGAGGGTGTAGCCAGGGGGGGTCGGTCTCTTCTCCCAAGGAACAGGCCATGGGACAAGAGGAAATGGCCTCAAGTTGCCCCAGGGGAGGTTCAGATTGGAGATTAGGAAAAATGTTTCCATGGAAAGGGTTAATAACAGCCTTGGACTGGGCTGNGGGTTGCCCTAGTGCTTAGAGACATGGTTTAGTGATGGTTTTGATCAGAGTGAGGTTGATGGTTGGACTAGATGATCTGAAAGGTCCCTTCCAACCTGGACAATTCTATGATTCTATTCTAACTAGAGCTAGTTTCAAGGTGGCTTTTTGATCCTGTTTATGAGACATAAAATGCTCCATGAATTTGTGTAACAGACCTTACATTTAATCGTTTCTCCTTCTCTCAACAACTTGTTTGCTTTTATTTTGGGACAGTCTGAAATGTAGCTTGTGTAGGCTGGGTGATAATCCTAAATAGTTTCACTTTGATAATTTTATTTAATCGTGAAAAGCAAATGAGGACCTTAATGGTGAAATTGGCTTTTTTAGCATCTATGTCCTTTGGACTTAGTGTAATGATGGTTTTGTACATCAGTGGGGAACTATTTATTTCACCCTCCAGATTTGGGTGTATTTTGGCTTCAGTAACTCCTGTTCTAAAGCTGTGTGTGTCGTTGTTTCTCTCCAGGTAAAAGGAGGCATTGAGACTACCTTGGAGAAAGAAGTCCTACAATATGACTACTCTTCTTCATATTTTGATATATTTGTAAGTGTTCTTTAGAAAAAAAAAAAGAAAGGAAAGTAGCAAAAGTATAGTTTTCCCGTGTTCCTCCTGCCATGGATATTCCCCAGTTTGAGTCCTATGGAAGGGTTGATCTTTCCTTGATTATTGTTCCAAATTTGACCCGTCTAGGGGTTGCCCAGTCTTGCTTTGACAGCGGGCACGTGGATAGAGATCCTCAGGCACACTTAAATCCCTGCTTCTGCTTTGTGGGGCGTGGAAAAGCAGGTTAACTCCTCAGGAATATGAGACTGATGTCATATAAAGATACACATGATGAGGACAAGACCAACAGTCCTCCAGCTGTAACGTCATTTTGTTTAAACCAACGTTCTTCTGAAGGGCCTCAGGTTTTTGTGAGATCGTTCATTCCACCAGGTCTCCTTTGCCTGGCAGAGACGAGTCGGTTTGGTGTCAGTGGGTTTATATTGATGACAATATCCGTAGTCCCCCCTTCCAAACCTGTGTAGAGACTCCTCCTGGCTGGTTGCCGTGTCAAATGGAATGAGGTACCAGATGCATGAGACACCTCAACTGCAGAAAGCAAAAAAAAAAAAAAAACCAAAACCAAAAGACGTGTTATCTGTAGACGTCGATGCTCCGAAAATTATTGTGCCCTGTAGTTGAACAAAGGGTTAAAACCCATGGAATGCAAAATAAGAGACTTTTACTCCTTCGTAAGGGAGTCGCTCATTGAATTCTGCAAAATTATTTGTGGGCTTAGACAGGATTTCTTCTGTTTCTGCTACACATCTCTGCACCGTAGCGATGTGCGTAAGAGGAAACGGGTTCGTTTTACCCCTGGCCGTGCCTGTCCTTGATTTCTCTTCATTTTCAAGCGTTTGTTTCACGTTTTTTAGTTTCTGAACACATCTTTTAAAACAAGTTGGAGGCAACCCGGTATCAAAGAATAAGCAAGGAAATGGAGGGCTGGGATGCCCGATTTGGAAATCTCTTCTGTCTGATACTGATTTCATTTTCTGGCCTAGAAATCCCAGAACTTACCTTAAAGAATAATCGGTTGCTGCAACGTTAATATTTCAATAAATTCCAAACATTTAGTAAGAAGGAAATAGATTTTTAAAATTCTTCCCGTTTTCCCATGTCGTTTGTGAATGATTTGCAGTTTTTAAGATACTCTCAGGCAGTAGCACACACCGCTAAGATCACGAGGTGCACGGTGATGCTCAAGGTATTTGCTGGGGTAACTGCCTCTAGATTGAACTGCTTAGATTCCAGCCAGGTAAAACGTTCGTTAACGTATTTTGTGTAGCTTTATTCCACTTGCTTATTATATATTCCATTTATCTGTGGAATGACGCATGTGCTTGCATATTTGAGCCTGTGTAGGCACGTGAGGGGTGCCGTTCGCTTTACAAATGGGGAAAATACCTTCTATTTCTGCTTTATAAGCACACATTCAAATTTGGTTTTCGGTAACAGAGCTTAGAGTGTCCTTTTTTTAAGTTGTTTTGTAAGCAGTTCGTATTTTCGTTCGATAACAGAACTTAAGAGTGTCCCGGTTGAAGTTTGTTTTCGTAAGCGGTTGGTATTTTTCGAGTGAGCTGAGAAACGTGTGCTGCTTCTGTGTGCTGAATTAACCGACAAATCTTTTTCTCCTCTCTCTATAGCTACTGGCAGTCTTTCGGTTTAAGGTGTTAATACTTGCATATGCAATGTGCAGACTGCGCCATTGGTGGGCGATAGCTGTGAGTAGTGGCCAAGCATCACGGAGTCTTAATTAGAACGGATCAAACGGACACAATTTGAGATGCCTCTTAACGCTTGCATGTTAAGAATCATCTCGATGCTACATATATATATATAAAAATATATAAATGTGCTGTACAGTAACGGATGAAAAACTTCTGGGAGATTTTTTTTTCAGCCTAAAGGCAAGAATTTAATAGCACAGTGGGTGTGGTCTTCGTTAGGTATCATGTTAATACAAATTAAAGACTTATTTTGAACCCCGTACGGATGGCGAGTCGTAACCGCTTGTTACCTCTGACTGGTTAATTAATGTTTGACATGTATTTGCATTTGAAATAGTGAACTGTGTTCAAAAAGAAGGATTTGCCTTATTGTAGCAGAGATCCAGCTGTCCGTTTACTCCCACATTCTTAGATTTTTCAAGTTTTAAGTCCCATCTGTGGTCACTGGGTGGACCTGCTTTGGGAGGGGGGGGGGGGGTTTGAAGTGGATGATCTCCGGAGGTCCCTTCCCAACCCCGTAGCATTCTGTGCTTGCTTCATGCTCCAATACAGAATATGCAGAAGTTCTTGAGAACTGTAGGCAATCACAAATGCCTTCAATGCAGCGCGGATGAGAGAGAATGCAAAACCTGGTGAGAAATTCCAGCTTCCACCAGTCAATGCTATGCGCTGGAGTACAACCGGCACGCTGCTGGCGTGGTAAATTGTAAATCTTAGATTTTTATTTTTTTTTTCTTCTTTTTTTCCCCCCTTAGACCGTGGTAGGTGCCTGTAGAACGTGTTGACGTAGAGCGTTCTCCAGGCGGTGTGCTCAGCGGTCTGAGACGCCGTGCCGTGCCGCCATTTGTTCGCAGTTGCGTTACGAGCGCGGCGCGCACACACGCCTACAGCAGGAACCGCTGCTCCCGCTGCGTTTATTTCGAAGCCTGTGCCTCTCAAAACCCCTTACTCTTCGTTTGGGTAACTTCAGAGTGGTTCCTCCAGCGCCACCCTTCACCTCCCTGCAGCGGTGAGGGTGAACCCATCACGGCAGGAAGCAATTAATTACATACCTAATGCTTCGCTGAAGCTTTTGCCTTTTATCTTAAAGCCATTTATCTTCAAATCCTCCCTGTGCTTACCAGAAGCTGGTGAGGTTCTGCTATTATTTAAAGAATTCCTGGACCCAAACACACTAATAGAGTTAGAAGCTTTACTTTAGTGAACACTACGTGCCCATTGCTTTTTTTTGGGGTTTTTTTTTTTCAGCCTGCCACTTTTAAAATATGTCAGGGAGTCTCAAGTCTTTAAATTGATTCATTTTTTCCACAGTATCACTGTGTGAATCGAAATATTAATTCAAATTGACCCCTGCAAAGATGTTTTGTCGTTTAAAATGGATCTTTAGATTTGGATGGTTTCAGCTTTTGGAGCAATTGCTGTCGGCTTTTTCCCGAATATATGGGTAGAGGGTTTTTTTTAAGGGATTTGGTGAATAAAATACTGCATCTTCTTTATACAGTAAGATCCCAATTTATAAAACTCAGCCTGTCTGCTGTGTGGAAATCAACATTTGGAGCTGTCCCTATTTAAAAGTTATCTTTAGCAAGGAGGTTATTTTAATAGCACTTTAAGTTAATTGTATCTTACTTGTTACATTTTCTTAATCTGTGATCTTGCTGTTGTTGGTAAATATTTATAAAGTTGCAACTGATAGATAATGGCAGAAATGAGAAAATAAATCCATTTATTAGTTTTAACTGTTCTTACCCTGTCTCTTTCAGTTTACAACAGCAGTGACCAGTGCCTTTTTATTAGCAAAAGTAATTATTTCACAGGTATATATTCTAATCAAATGTTTGCTTTACTTTGTTTGTTTGTTTTGTTTTTTTTTCCAAAAGGAAGATTCTTCAGGGGAATTTCTATAACGTTGCGTGGTTTTGTTTCCTTCAAGCTGTTCTCACAGGGTGCTTTTGGCTACGTGCTGCCCATCATCTCCTTCATACTCGCCTGGATCGAAACTTGGTTCTTGGACTTTAAAGTGTTACCGCAAGAAGCCGAAGAAGAAAACAGTAAGCTTTTTTTTTTTTTTTTTTTTTTTTTGAGATTTCCCCTCAATGGCTGCATCTGGCGACGGGCCGTCAGCAGAAGAATGCTTCCTTCAAGCTTCTCAGAATTTGAAAAGCTGTGGGAAAGATGAAATCATACGGCATAATTAGTTTTTTTTTGTGGAAAGGAACACACGCCTTCAAACAAGTGGGGTTTTTGAATTAATTTTCGGGAGGGAAAGTTAAAAGTTACAAGGGCCAGACCAGCAGTTTGTCGAGCACTTGGGAACGTACATCTTTTGGATGCTTAAGACGTGAAAATTAAAACAACTTGGGCTTGTAAAATTGTATTTTCTAGGTAACGCATAGAGTAAATGTCTGGTTCCTCTTCTAGGAAGAGCAGACGCGAGCAGCTTGTTGATCATTAAAAACAGATTTCCAAGTTTTATTTAGCCACTGAATATCGATGAATTTACATCCACATCCTAATCACGTAGTTGCACGTAGCAGAAGGAAGGATTCCTTAATTCACCTGTACGGTACCTCACAGAAGACATAGAAGTTAAATTGACAGTTTGCCTTTTTTTTCTGAGATACTAGTTTATCAAAGTAACTCGTTACATCAGTCTGAGATTCTTCATCAATACTTGATTTTTAAAACGCTACGTGATGGCACTGAGGATTTATGGGTTTTTGTTATTTTCTCTTTTAGGATTTTTGATAGCCCAGGATGCTTCTGAACGAGCAGCTCTTCTTCACCCAGGAGTCCTCTCCGACGGGCAGTTCTATTCTCCTCCTGAATCAGTAGCAGGTAGTTGTGTTCCTGTAATGAGTGATTTTTTTCATCTTCTCATTAAACTCCTGCACATTTCACCCCCTTCAGAGGGCAAGGTGGGGGATGGGTAAAGGGAAAAAAAAATATTTCCTTTTCAAAAGAAACCAGCCAAGTTTTCTTTCTGGGACAACCAGGGCAAGTGCAGGGTGCTGCACCTGGGGAGGAAGAACCCCCTGCACCAGGACAGGTTGGGGGTGACCTGCTGGAGAGCAGCTCTGAGGAGAAAGACCTGGGAGTCCTGGTGGCCAACAGGATGCCCATGAGCCAGCAATGGACCCCTGTAGCCAAGAAGGCCAATGGCATCCTGGGGGGCATCAGGGAGAGGGTGACCAGCAGGTGGAGGGAGGTCATCCTGCCCCTCTGCTCTGCCCTGGGGAGGCCCCATCTGGAGCACTGGGACCAGTTCTGGGCTTCCCAGTTCAAGAAGGTCAGGGAACTGCTGGAGAGGGTACAGCAGAGAGCTATGAAGATGATGAGGGGCCTGGAGCATCTCTCCTACGAGGAAAGGCTGAGGGACTTGGGTCTTTTTAGTCTGGAGAAGAGAAGGCTGAGGGGGGATCTGATCAACACCTATAAATACTTCAAGGGTGGGTGTCAGGAGGATGGGGCCAGTCTTTTTTCAGTGGTGCCCAGGGATAGGACAAGAGGTATCAGGCACAAACTTGAACCTAAGAAGTTCCACCTCAACATGAGGAGGAACTTCTTTCCTGTGAGGGTGGCAGAGCCCTGGAAGAGGCTGCCCAGAGAGGTGGTGGAGTCTCCTTCTCTGGAGACATTCAAACCCACCTGGACACGTTCCTGTGGGACCTGCTCTGGGTGGACCTGCTCTGGGAGGGGGTTGGACTAGATGATCTCCAGAGGTCCCTTCCAACCCCATAGCATTGTGACCTTCGGGGGTTTTGTCACAGCAGAGAGCTNAATACTTGATTTTTAAAACGCTACGTGATGGCACTGAGGATTTATGGGTTTTTGTTATTTTCTCTTTTAGGATTTTTGATAGCCCAGGATGCTTCTGAACGAGCAGCTCTTCTTCACCCAGGAGTCCTCTCCGACGGGCAGTTCTATTCTCCTCCTGAATCAGTAGCAGGTAGTTGTGTTCCTGTAATGAGTGATTTTTGTTCATCTTCTCATTAAACTCCTGCACATTTCACCCCCTTCAGAGGGCAAGGTGGGGGATGGGTAAAGGGAAAAAAAAATATTTCCTTTTCAAAAGAAACCAGCCAAGTTTTCTTTCTGGGACAACCAGGGCAAGTGCAGGGTGCTGCACCTGGGGAGGAAGAACCCCCTGCACCAGGAGAGGTTGGGGGCTGACCTGCTGGATAGCAGCTCTGAGGAGAAAGACCTGGGAGTCCTGGGGGACAACAGGATGCCCATGAGCCAGCAATGGGCCCTTGTGGCCAAGAAGGCCAATGGCATCCTGGGGGGCATCAGGAAGAGGGTGACCAGCAGGTGGAGGGAGGTCATCCTGCCCCTCTGCTCTGCCCTGGGGAGGCCCCATCTGGAGCACTGGGACCAGTTCTGGGCTTCCCAGTTCAAGAAGGTCAGGGAACTGCTATGAAGATGAGGAGGGGCCTGGAGCATCTCTCCTACGAGGAAAGGCTGAGGGACTTGGGTCTTTTTAGTCTGGAGAAGAGAAGGCTGAGGGGGGATCTGATCAACACCTATAAATACTTCAAGGGTGGGTGTCAGGAGGATGGGGCCAGTCTTTTTTCAGTGGTGCCCAGGGATAGGACAAGAGGCATCAGGCACAAACTTGAACCTTAGAAGTTCCACCTCAACATGAGGAGGAACTTCTTTCCTGTGAGGGTCGCAGAGCCCTGGAAGAGGCTGCCCAGAGAGGTGGTGGAGTCTCCTTCTCTGGAGACATTCAAACCCACCTGGACACGTTCCTGTGGGACCTGCTCTGGGTGGACCTGCTCTGGGAGGGGGTTGGACTAGATGATCTCCAGAGGTCCCTTCCAACCCCATAGCATTGTGACCTTCGGGGGTTTTGTCACAGCAGAGAGCTGAGAGATTGTACTTCACAGTCCTAAAATGAAAGATTATTTTTTACTGAGCAATTCAGTTTAGTTACTACCCATCAGATGAACTACAATACCCGTAGGGAGGCTTCTGATGTGCCCCAAGGGTGTTAAAAACAAGAGAAGGCTGAAAGAAAATGGTAGCGCAACTCCAAGGAGGTGGTTCTTCTTTGTTTCTGTCATTGATGAGCCTCATGGGTCCCTTCCAAAGTGAGATATTCTATGGTTCTGTGATCTCTTACCTGCTAGCACTAGAGTTTATGCAGCAACGTGCTGTTTAATCCAGCCTAAACTTGGAAGTTTACGGAATCTTAGGATAGAGAGCGAACCCAAAACTGCTCTAAAGCCAACTGACATTTCAGAGACTCTTTTCCATTATCCGAACAAAAGGAAAAAAGACCTCTCTGTATAAAAAGGCTCTCTGTGTGGGTGTATTAAACTTGAGGGTTAATTAAATCTTGACTCTACGTATCATGTGCTTTTTTCTGCTCGAGATGGGAGCTGAGGAAGCCAAAAAATAAATGGAAAATACCGCAAGATTTGAGAATGTGTTCGCAGGCGTTTCAAGGAAATGAGTAATTTCTTTATGGGTTGAATGGGTTGGAGCTATTTGAGGACACAACGTGAACCCCCAAAATCCTAAATCTCTTCTGTAAAGCTGTGCTGTATTATGCTATATATTGAAAGTATTAATATCTGCTAATTGCTAGAGCTACGTTTGCCTATCTTGCATTATAGAATTACGCACCTTGGTGAAATGTTTGTGTTGAAGGGCTGTCTCCATGGTTGCTGAGCGTCTTGGTGTGAATGAGTGACTGAGAGCTCCATCTAGGGATGACGAAGCGCTAAGACAATGTTGAGTGTAATTAATGATTCCAAGTGAAAGTCATAGAATCACAGGATGGTTAGAGTTGGAAGGGACCTTCAAGATCATCCAGTTCCAAGCCCCCTGCCCTGGGCAGGGACACCTCCCACCAGACCAGGTTGCTCCAAGCCCCATCCAGCCTGGCCTTGAACCCCTCCAGGGATGGGGCAGCCACAGCTTCTCTGGGCAACCTGTTCCAGGCTCTCACCACCCTCACAGCAAAGAATTTCTTCCTGAGATCTCATCTAAATCTCCCCTCTTTCAGTTTAAAACCATTACCCCTTGTCCTTTTGATAAACCATTACGGATCTGCTTTTTTTTTCCTTGTTTCTCCTCCTCTCAACTGACCTAACAGCCCTAACAGCATTCTTGTCTTCTTTTTTCAGGATCTGATGAAGACTCTGAAGAAAAACAAGACAGTGAAAAACCAGTTGTATAGCAAATATGAAAAAAGCAGGTAAATTCCTTCATATAGAACCTGAATATTCCTAAAAATACTTAAAAAAAAAAATCTCACTGGTTCCTTCCCAAATAATTTTAAGCCAGTCTGTCTGTCTTAGATACCTTCAAAAGGAAATCCTACCAGGCTCTTGAGAGTTCTGGTTAAGCCAGGCCCAGCAGGAAGCGGGTCAGGAATATCGTATAAGAGGCTGCAGGCTTGGGATGGAACACCTCCAATATTTACTTGGTGGCTGTCCTGGAAAGGACAAATGATGGACTAGACATTAAAAACTCCTTTTTCTGAAAGTGGGGAGAGATATTTATTTGGAGATGGCGATGCAGGAGTGCTAGGAAGAGGCTTTCTTTGAGTGTAGGTCTAGGAGAAATATATTCATCTCGAAGATTGCAGTTTGGTATTTTCCCTCCTTAATCTGTTCAATACTACAAACGGGTTACATCACAGCAAGGTTTTTGTAGTGTGCTCAGGTTAAATATAAGCTGTGATTTCCTTATTTTGGAAATGACTTCATTTACTTCTTAAATTCTCTTGCTTCTTGCATTTCACTTCACACGTGGCAAAACTCCAGCTAGGGCAGGTGTTGAATGTTCTCGAGAAGCTGAAGCTTCTGCTTTGAAATCTTCTCTAGAGCGGATGACTTCTTCTTTTCAGCCTCCCTGTTTTCAATATGTTTTCTCCGCTCGGCGTCTTCGTTCATCCTGACCCGGTGTCATCTGTTACAGAAAGAAAAAAAAAAAATCTCTGAGGGAAGTTGTTGGGGTTTGGAAACCGGCAACGGGAGTCTGTGGTCGACTTGCTGGTGGAGCTGCCCAGAGGAGAACGTGTTCCTTAGAGAGCAAAGGGAAGGGTTCCCCTGTACTGTGATACCTCACAAAGCTGTACCTTGTTGACGTGTGTATATTAGGTTGCCTCCCAGGTGGTATGAAAATATATGTCCATGATGTATATTATTATTATTCAGTGATTCCTGAAGTTGATCTTCTAATGACTAGGTAATTACTGGAACGTGTTGTCTTGTGTACCTAATCAAGAGACTGGTAATATAATGAAGTCAAACTTCTCTATGATGAAAGTATATTTAATGATTGTTGGGACTCACGAGGTAAAACTATTTTATGTTATTGCAAATTTGTCATGAGTTTTATGTTTACTTTTTTTTTTTTAACTCCATGCATTATTTTTTTTTTTAATGGGTATGTTCACTTTCTAAAATAAAAATGTTAAAATGTGTAACGCATGATGATATTTTCTTGTTGTTATAAACTTGAAAATCCGCATGAACCACATCTTTATTTCTTGTGGGGAAAGGAGGATTCCAGTTTGCGCAGATTGTTCCGGTGCTGTTTGGCTGCCTGCAGGGACGCAGTGTGAGCTGTAGAGGAACATCATCTCTTTGTTGCAGATGTGATGATCAAAAGGATGCCAGGGGCTTTCTGAAATAACTTCGTTCCAGCTCCTGTGCTGGTGGTGGATGTTCTTCAGGTTCAAGGAGGAAACTGGAGTAAGTGAGCCTTTGCCAACTGTGGTATTACCTCAGCAGTGAAAGGGAGTCAGTCATTCCACTGGAGTGTAAGTGAAAGGTATTCTCAGATACAGATTGTAAGTGTTAACCGAGAATCGTAGAGTCATAGAACTGTCCAGGTTGGAAGGGACCTTTCAGATCATCTAGTCCAACCATCAACCTCACTCTGATCAAAACCATCACTAAACCATGTCTCTAAGCACTAGGGCAACCCGGCTTTTCAATTCCTCCAGGGATGGGGCCTCAACCACTGCCCTGGGCAGCCCAGTCCAAGGCTTAAGAACCCTTTCCGGGGAAACATTTCTCCTAATCTCCAACCTGAACCTCCCCTGGGGCAACTTGAGGCCATTTCCTCTTGTCCCATGGCCTGTTCCTTGGGAGAAGAGACCGACCCCCCCTGGCTACACCCTCCTTTCAGGGAGTTGGAGAGAGCCAGAAGGTCTCCCTCCCCTCAGCCTCCTTTTCTCCAGGCTCAACACCCCCAGCTCCCTCAGCCTCTCCTCACAAGACTTGTGCTCCAGACCCCTCACCAGCTCCCTTGCCCTTCTCTGGACCCGCTCCAGACCCTCAAGGTCTTTTTTGTGGGAAGGGGCCCAAAACTGGACACAGCCCTCGAGGTGGGGCCTCCCCAGTGCCCAGTCCAGGGGGACAATCACCTCTCGGTTCCTACTCCCCACACTATTTCTGACACAGGATGCTGGTGGCCTTCTTGGCCACCTGGGCACACTGCTGGCTCGTCTTCAGCCCACAGGCGACCAACACCCCCAGCTCCTTTTCTGCCAGGCAGCTCCAGCCACTCTGCCCCCAGCCTGTTTTCGGTAACACTTAATTCCTGCCTGAAGAGGAACGTAATTGTAGCTACAACCACTGCTGTGGTTTGTCTCTTCCAGTCACAGCTTTCTTCCTTGAAGCAGTAGCAACTGGTACCAATTTACAATATTTTTTTCCCCGCTAAAAGCACAAACTGAAAGCTGGTCCTTAAAGCACTTAAACATACATCGGATTCCTCTTTCTCAGTCTTCCTTACTGTCTCTAATCACAGCCTTGAGCTTGATGAGCCCCAGGAACTGCAGCTGGACTCCTGTGTGGATGCAGGATTTCTTTTCTCTTTTCAACTTTGCGAAGGAGACATTGCAAATGGGCTGGGAGATCATTAAAAGCGGGCTTGAGTCATGAATGTGACTCCTGGTGGGAGTTGAGGCTACAGCACCAAATAAAGACCACTCTGGGGGCAGCACGAGGGGAAAGGGGAGGAAGAGATGGAGATGAAAGCCGTGTTATTGTCATCTGCAAGAGCTAGGTTAAAGCAGATGTTTTGAGAATACCTTCACAACTCTTTTATTTCGCCTTCAGTCGCTATCAGGCTTTAACAGTAAAATCATCACCTGCCTTTTTGCTCCCAAGAACAGTTCTGTAAATTAAGTGTATGACTAAAAGAGTAGGAAGATCAGTAACAGGTTTCAGTGACTGCTGGATGGAAAAAAAAAAAGCCAAGATCAAGTCACTTCAGAATATTCAAGATGTGTCTCAGTGGATACAGGTAAGAATAAATCATTAGAAGGAAAAAAAAAAGTATTAAACCCTGTCATTTAACAATGCTGGGATGTTCCTAAACAAATATTTAACTTGATGAGAAAAACGCATCTAGGATAGAAGGTCAAAAATTCCATTAAACCTATCAACTTCATCTGGGTATGTGACTTAATTTGAACACCTTCCTCAATCACAGAACGCTATGGGGTTGGAAGGGACCTCTGGAGATCATCTAGTCCAAGCCCCTGCCAAAACAGGTCCACCCAGAGGAGGTTTTGAATGTCCAGGAACATGGTCAGATGTCTCCAGAGAAGGAGACTCCACCACCTCTCTGGGCAGCCTCTTCCAGGGCCCTGCCACCCTCAAACTGAAGAAGATCCTCCTTGTGTTTAGGTGGAACTTCTTATGTTCCAGTTTGTGCCCGTTCCCTCTTGTCCTGTCCCTGGGCACCACTGAAAAAAGACTCCGCTTGGCGCATCCACAAAGAGTTCTGGTTGCTGCCCTGAGAGGTTGTATCTCCTGGAAGTCTAAAATGCATCAGTTCTGGTATAGAAAGGAGGCAAAACAGTCTCAAATAATTTTGTTCACTCCTCTTAAAGCTATTGGTAAAAACCCTGTGAATTTGACTCAAAACCTCAGTTGTTCAATCCTGCTCTTCCCAAGGCTGTTTCTCCTTTCCTCAGGCAACCCCAAAGGCTTTTCCAGAAGCACCTTCCACCAGCTTTTTTTTTTAGAAAACACTGCCTGTTTGGTTTCTAGCACAGAGGAGATTGTTCATGTGAAGCTGACTTACCTTGTTCCTGGAACAGCTCTGGAGTGATCAGCCTTATCCGTGTACCCCAGAGGTGGTTTAACTCCAAGATGCCCTTGGGGACAGAACACCAGCTCCTCGGGGATGGTTCCTCTGGCTGTTAGCGTCCTGCAAGCACAACCAACGGGTAGGAAAAATAAACCAACCAAGCTCTTCTTGTTACCATAAAGCCAAGGTGAAGCAGCCACGTCCCCCAGCTTGGGAAAGGTCTTGAGAAACACAGACTCACCTTTCAGGAGCCGAGAATTGGCATTTGAAGAACGGTCCCTGCTGATTTTGGTGTGAGGTCCCCTGGCAGCAGGGAGATCTGAAACCAAGTAGCACGACTGAACCCTGCTGCGTTTTAAACAATTTGCTGGCAGGACCTTGAGACAAAATGACCTTGAGTCTGAATTCTGATGGAATCGATACCAGCTGTCGCGGTAGATTTCTCAAAAGCTGATTTTTGTTTTGGTGATGCAAGTTGTGCTCCAAAAAAGAAACCAATAAAATAACAGCAGAATTTGGAGTTGAACGTTTAACTCATCTAAACTAATGTGTGTCAACTGTTTTCATACAATTCTTCCCCTTTCCTGCAACTCAGGAGTAACAGTTGATTTGAGCTGCTAAACAAGGAGGCAAGAAAGCAGCTCATCCTGGGGGGTTCTTAGTTTTGAAAAGCTGAACTTGTGAACTGTTGTAAACATAGCAAATTTGGGGGGTTTTCCTTTTATTTGGCTTGAAAAGGAAATTTGAATGAGTCTTGTTTCAAGAAGAAGATTTGAGTGAAGAATCAAAGAGGAAAAAAAAGCCAAGCAAGCTGTTGTGCAAACCGCTACCATTAGCTGGTTGTCACATTGTAATTATTAGTGGGTTGCTTAATAGTGAAACTCAAAAGCATAAGTGGTGATTTTCTTTTAGAAACTTTAGTTGGGTTTAGACATAGCTAAAAAGATTATTTTTATTCTTTGATCAACAGAAGGAAAATAGACCATTTGCTACCGTGTCAGTATGATTTTAAATCCTCTCTTTTTCTTTCCTCAATCAAGATTCCAGCTTTATCCTATAAATAAAACACAAAGCAGCACAAATGTTTTTTTTGTTTGTTTGTTTTTTTTCAAAAAATGGATCAGTCTATAATAAGTACTGGCTCAGCATCTCTCAAAAACTTTATACAGGTCAGGCAGGTTGGCAAGCTGCAAAATGTTGCCATCTTCTGTGAAGTGTTTAGGAGGTAAAAGATGATTCCTAAAAGCTTTGTAAAGAACGTGTTCCACGGTCCATTTCCACGTTGTTGAAGCAGAGTCAGAGTCTTCATTCTGAAATACAGGGAAAAAAAAATCCCAAAAAACCAATTAAACTGAAAATCTCTTTTCCTAGAGGAGAGCACTCTTTAAGAAACAGCAATTGTTAAAATTCTGCTGGTATTAGAGAAGTTCATTCTGAACAGTCAAGTTAATTTTAAGCTCTGGAAAGTGACTTGCAGAATGGGCTTCTTAATTAACTGAGTGATTAAACAGATTCTTGGATACAAGCAAACAATATTTTTAATTTGTATGTATCCTTAATCTTCTATAGAAATTTTATCACAGCTCAGCAGTTTAAAAAAAAAAATACATCCCAAACTCAATATTATAACAGTCCTTGGCCTCTAAGTACACTGCAATACCCAAAGTTAAAAGGTTCTCTTAATACATACAAAACTCCAGCCACATATAATATATAAAATACATAGAAAATTTAAGGCACAGCCTTTCAGAATCTTGCTATGCTGCTACTTGATTCGCTTCACTGAGAGCAGAGTTGGGACTAGAAGTCTATAGCTGAGAAAAGAACTTTCCTGTGTGGTGTTAGTGGGTTTTTTTGTTGAAATGCCTAGTTCCGTATTCTCGTACCTGAGAGTTTGTCTGGTTGGCTTCATCTATTATATATTGCTTTCTGATGGAGTAGAACATCGCTAATTCTTTACTTAGGCTTTCGAAACACTCCTTCTCTTCATCCCAGTTTACCTGGTACAAGAAAAAAAACCACAAACCAGAATGTGGGTGGCAGTCAGAGACTCGGTAGAGATTCTTAATATGGAAAAATCATCATAATGGCTTGGCCATTTTTGTGCTGATGAGGTAAAGGTACAGAACAACAACAAAAGAAGGCAGGAATATGGGCTTTCAAATCAACATATATTCTCATTCAATCAGTGGTCATGAGTGCAGAGGCAAAGCACAACCAATCAGTCACCACAGCAAAAGCATCTGCAGCGTTTACCAGTGCATTTAACCAACCCCAGCCTTTCCTCTGCAGCTTCTGATGAATTAACGTGATTCACTTCATCCTTTCCTCAACAGAAGAAGCAATTTGTGATTGATTGCATAACATCATTAAGAGACTCTACCTCCGTGGCCAAGCGAAGGATGAACATCGGCAGTCCTTCCAGCGGGGGAACGTAGTTGTCTATCAGCAGCGGTAACCCAACGAGGTTTCCTTCCTGCAAGGCAACGCTTCCTTCAGTAAAACAACGTTCTTTCTTACAATAAATGCACCAAACCTGTTCCATATTGTAACACGGATTCTTCCCAAACTTGGTGAGCCTTAGGGGCATCTGAAGTTACAAGGTTTTTGAAGCCCAATGTCAGGCAGAGGTTGCAGGAAGAGAGTTAGCAGCGATGTTTAACTTCCTGAAGCCTGGATTTAAGCCACTCGGCTCAGGAAAGCCTGAATTCAGCCTCCACTACCTCTACCCATCAACTACACAGACCTCACTTCCCAGGAGAATCTCTCAGTGAAATGCCTGTATTATGAGATGCTTGACAAAACTTCAGTTTTGCATGGAGTAAAGGATGCATTTAGGCCACACGCCCCCCCCAAAAAAAACCCTAACCCAAAAAAGACACATTGAGAGCAATAGTGATGCTGTAGCCTGGCCTGGCTAGAGTGGGTTAAGCTGCACCCCTTGTTGGAGAAGAGACCTGCATTCTAGTTACGGAAGCGAGGACTGTGTTATTTTATTTGTTAACTAATTAAATACAAACTTCTTTGTGTGGCACCCTTCTGAAAGCAGCTTAAGTCTTAAGGATTTTTAATGGAAGGGGTAAGTCACCTAAATCTTAGCAGAGGTAGTTCTTAGTAGGGACTGCAAGCGAATTACTGCAGGTATCTGTTACCAAAACAGAGTCAAAGAATGCTGTGGGGTTGGAAGGGACCTCTGGAGATCATCTCCTCCAACCCCCTGCCAAAGCAGGTCCACCCAGAGCAGGTCCCACAGGAACATGTCCAGGCGGGGTTTGAATGTCTCCAGAGAAGGAGACTCCACCACCTCTCTGGGCAGCCTCTGCCAGGGCTCTGCCACCCTCACAGGAAAGAAGTTCCTCCTCGTGTTTAGGTGGAACTTCTTAGGTTCAAGTTTGTGCCTGATACCTCTTGTCCTGTCCCTGGGCACCACTGAAAAAAGACTGGCCCCATCCTCCTGACACCCACCCTTAAAGTATTTATAGGTGTTAATCAGATCCGCCCCCCAGTCTTCTCCAGACTAAAAGACCCAAATCCCTCAGCCTTTTGGAAAAGACCTGTAAGATCATCAAGTCCAACCATAAATCTAAAGCTGCCAAGTCCACCCTTCATTCACTGTCAGAAGTAACAGCGGCAGTCACCTCATCAATTTCAAGAGAAAAATAATCTTTCAACATTTCAGTCTTCTTTTTCAGGAACTCCACGATGTACTCAGCAAGCCCTTCTTTCGGGCCATCTTCTTCTGTCCAGCCACTTTCAGGATCCTCTAAAGCAAGCATTGAAAGCTCATATAAAGGAGCTGGCTCCTAAAAATGGAGAAGGCCAAAGTGGTGTTAATGATCAACACGCTCTATTGGAAATCTACAGCTTCTTCCTTCACATATAAGCTAATTTTAATAGACCATTTCTGGCCCACGAACAGTTCTGTTTATCATAATCAGCCTAAAGTGTATGGATTTCTCATAGAAATCTGCGTAATCTATAATCCTGGAAAATGCTGTGATATTTACAGGATAAACACAGGACAAACATTGTATTTCTGACAGCTTGTGCATTTAAATTAACTACAGGTTCAAATGTAATGAGCAACAGCAAGAATCTAATGCCAAACAACCAGGATGACAACTTAGAGCAGCAGCTCCAAAATTACTGACACTTTTCTACAGTCCATTCTTACTGGTAAAGAAATGAAACATAGCTCTTGCAGTGGACAAACCCCAACATTTGTCTAAAAGGACAGGCTTACTGTAAATAAATTTTTAAATAAAATCTTTTTATATAGGATAGAATGTAAAAATTGCACTTACAGACAACCTTAAGACTCCAAAGTTTGCAAAGTCATAAATAAGTATCTGGTAGAAGAGTTCTTGGCTAAATTGAAGTATAAAAATTAGTTAGACGGACAGGATCACATATCTCCAAGTTACCATAATTAAGAGGGGAAAGTAAGGGTCATCTTGGAAACATCAGACATATCCCTTCCTATTAGCAAGGATATTACTTAAACTGTTCAGTTAACACCATCTAGATGTTTACAATTAAATCTATTTCTTGGTTTCTGATAGCATGAGCCACACTGGTGCAGAAATGTTACGGACACAAGCCATGCAGCCGCGATGAATTCATTCCCAAATACCTTCTATTTCAACCTCTTTACTGCAAGAAATACCTAGGAGCTTGGAAATCCATAGACGTGTCCATCTTAAGTATATTCTCTTATTTGTTACAAAATTTATGTAGCTGGCCCTGTAAGGCTGCATATCAAAAATACAAACTTTGTGTTACGATCATGTCTCCTGCAGCTTCTCTTCACCCAACTGGATACAACGTCTTAAATGACTTTTCGGGATCCTCCGCTTGCTCATCTTTATCTACAGTGTGCTGCAAGAGCGGGTGCTGCTGCAGATGATCACAAAGCAAATAAAACGCCTCTCCCTTCCCCCAGTCTGTGAGTACACGATACAGAAGCCGGCATTTTAATCACTCTCACTCCCTGCAACTTCTCCCGACCATCCCAGCCTTGTTTCCACTGTTCTGAACTGACCGCTTCGTCTTCAGCCTCAAGACTTTTTGGACAGGCAACAAGAAAATAATGTTGGTTTTCCTGTCGTTTTCTTTCCTTCTAATTAGCTGGGTAACTGGTACTTATTTCTACTGTCGACAAGTCCAACAGCTCCTTTACCTGAGTTTTGTTGTATTGAGAAGATAGAGTTTAGTCTGATATTGGGCCAGAGCCCACTGAGGACTGACACAGCCAACAAAGGAGTGATCATGGAGCATCTCCTGAAGATCTGAAACAGTTGAGGGGGTGGGGAAGAAAGAGAAGGATATGCTGTCATATTTGGTTTTTTTAGTTGAGCGGTTCGTGTCGTTTTAGCGTTAAAGTGTCAGATTGCTGCTCAGTCACTGCTACACCCTTCCTCTTAGAATCACAGCATTGTCTGGGTTGGAAGGAACCTTTCAGATCTTCTAGACCAACCATCAACCTCACTCTGATCAAAACCATCACTAAACCATGTCTCTAAGCACTAGGGCAACCCGTTTTTTGAATCCCTCCAGGGATGGGGCCTCAACCACTGCCCTGGGCAGCCCAGGCCAATGTGCAATAACCCCTTCCACGGATCACATTTAGTTGGTAGAATAACAATCATCTTGAAAACCAAAAGGCTCCCTTACTTGCATGTGCCTGGTTACTAATTTCCTCCTGGAGAGTCAATACACTGGTCAAATTGATAATTCTTCTCCTAGGGGTGCAGGCAGCAGTCATGTCCTTTCTGGGGTCATCTTTCTCCATTTCTATGTCTGCATCTTCCCGGGGTCTCTTTCTGCAGTGCCCGAAAGAAAAAAAAAGAATGATATTTAATTCTCTTCTCACTTAGGCAAAACACTCCAACAGATGGGATGCACGCGGTTTGCATGCTGTGCATTAACACAGGAAATGCAGAAAGTTTTCCAGAGCTTCCTATGAAAAAAAAAAAACTGTTTCATTTTACTTCCAAGGCATAATTTGGTAGAAAAAGGTAGTTTGTAAGAGAATTTACAACTCTCTAATACCAATCACATCAGACATCTGTTGTTTAAGCACCAAGCGAACCGGGCTCTAAAGGACATAAAAAATGTTGATATTTCTAATGATTTTTTTCATTATTATTTTTCTGTGACACTGGGGGAGTGGGATCAGATTCCCTCAGAAGACTTTGGCCTCTCGTAGGAGCTCCTGGAGGAGCTATGGAAAGATTATAGCACTTCCATCTTTATTAGGGTAATGTCTGCAAAATTTGATGATGTAGTTTCTATCCCTCCCCACAAAAGAAGGGCCTCCCAAAGACACACAGATGAGTATCCCTAAACTAAAAGCATGTCATTATTTATACTGCTTCCTTCCTTTCCGTGTTCCAGTCCAGTTACAAAATCACAAGTTATGTGATTTACAGTTCCGAGATGACGGTTAAATTTTTCAATAAAATGCCATGGAAAGTTATTGTAAGAAAATTTTTCCTTCTGAAAAAGCAGAAGTCCAAAGAGATCAGGAAAATCTTCAGTTTCAGGGCCACGCCACGAAATAAAAAGGTAGGCTTCCATGATCACAGGAACGAGGAGACTTACCGAGGAGGCACCGTCTCAGGAGACAAGCGTCCACTCTCACTCAGCCCCCCAGGCATCTCTGTGTCCTCCTGAACATCCGCCGCTTCAACTAGATCACTGACATCTTCCATTTCAGCATCCTGTGCCCTGACTGCACCCTCTGGAGGTCCGGCATCAGCCCCCGTCGTCCCTTCGGTGGGGCCTGTGCTCAGGGGGTTGTTCACCGGCTGAAGAAAAGCATCCAGTTTCTGCTCCCGGGAATCAGTGCGGACCATCTGATGCGCATAAACTTTATTGCTGGTCCCCTTGGCAACGGCCGAAGAGTCTGCTGCTGATTTTACAACCTCGCTGGAAGAACAGTCGGCCCCCGGAAGCAACGTCTTTGGTCAGATATGGGGAAGTAAAGACAAGAGATTCACCAACAAGAAAACAAGCAAATGAATCACAAAGACAAAAACTGCTCAGAGGGAAGTGACTTTAAAGCCCCACAAACACAGCATCAACTGCTTAAAGAGGCTGCCAACTTTGCACTTGCTATACACGTAGCACGAATGTTATCATCTTGGCAGTTGGCATTCCCTTGTCTCAGAGAAAATATTTAAATGTAAAAAAAGCACTATGCTCTATATAAAGAGAGATTAGGAAATTTTTTTCCATGATCGTTTTCTTTTAGATTAAATGACATGACACCAAGTTAAGCAGGACTGTTGATTCCCAGGAGGAGAGGGAAGCCCTACAGAGAGACTTAGATAGATTGGGTCATTGGGCCAACATCAATGGGATGAGCTTCAACAAGGGCAAGTGCCAGGTCCTGCACTTGGGCCACAACAACCCCCTGCAGCGCTACAGGCTGGGGGAAGTGTGGCTGGAGCTGCCTGGAGGAAAGAGACCTGGGGGTTCTAATTGACAAGCGGCTGAATATGAGCCGGCAGTGTGCCCAGGTGGCCAAGAAAGCCAACGGCATCCTGGCTTGGATTAGAAATAGCGTGACCAGCAGAAGTAGGGAGGTGATTGTGCCCCTGTCCTCAGCACTGGTGAGGCCACACCTCGAGTATTGTGTCCAGTTCTGGGCACCTCAATACAAGAAGAGACATCGAGGTGCTGGAGTGAGTGCAGAGGAGGGCAACGAAACTAGTGAAGGGCCTGGAGAACAAATCATATGAAGAGCAGCTGAAGGAGCTGGGACTGTTTAGTATGAGGAAGAGGAGGCTGAAGGGAGACCTCATCACTCTCTACAACTACTTGAAAGGACACTGTAGAGAGGTTGGTGCTGGTCCCTTCTCACAGGTAATTAACGACAGAATGAGAGGGAATGGTTTCAAGCTCCAACAGGGTAGGTTTAGACTGAACATTAGGAAGGAATTTTTCACAGAGAGAGTGGTCGGGCATTGGAATGGGCTGCCCAGGGAGGGGGTTGAGTCACCGTCCCTGGATGTGTTTAAGGGACGTTTAGATGCGGTACTGAGGGATATGGTGTAGGGGAGAACTTTGTAGAGTAGGGTAGATGGTTGGACTCGATGATCCCAAGGGTCTCTTCCAACCTCAATGATTCTATGATTCTATGAAATCCAAGGTGTTGTCAAATACACAGAACAATCCATTTTCTCAGACACACACGTTTCACATAAACCAAGGCAGAATGAAAACAATTTACCGCATGTGAAGGCTAATATACTTGTAAAATAAAAAAGACCGGAACAGATACTTGACAGAAAGGCATGTAAAATGTTTACGTGCGCCGTTTCCTCCAGTAAGTTCACTGCCACATTGTTAACGTTGCTATAATTAGGCAGTTTCATCCCCAAAACAGAGCAAAGATCTCAGGCTACCAGTGTAACACCGCTGACTATCAATCACTGCCGAAATTGTACTGCTGAAGTGAGGAAATGCGTCCACGACAGAAATAGTGCAGAGCTGTGCTCCCCCGAAAGGTGTATCCTCACCTGAGTGAAGTACATCCTGGAAGAGTTAGAGCCCAGTAACTTGCTCTCGACATGCTGCTGCACGCGCTCCAGAATGCTGTCTTCATGAAGGAAGTGGACCTCGTGTTTCGTAGGGTGCACATTCACATCTACGTTCTGGGGGGCTATTTCCAGGCTGGAAAACACGTTAAAAGAAGTTAACCTCAAATTTCCCGTGGATGGCAGAGAGGGCACTAATTTGTTTAGTACAAAACATGTCAGACTTGGGAGCATTACTCCACGCGGAGAAGCCAAAATAGTCCTGAAACCTGCTATAGTTATACCAAACAAATCTGACTGTAGCGTATTAAAAAAATAATTATCCTGAAAAAGTCTATTCCAAACTCAACAAAATCAGCTTCCATAGGTAAGCTTCAACCAAACTCTCCAGTGTACTACTACAGAACAGTTTTTAGAAATACCTTTGAGTTACAGTGTCTCTCATGAGTTAATGACTTCTGATGGCCTGTCATTTCGCCATAATCCCAAGCAGGAACTCAATTAAAAGAACTTTATTGTTAGAAAGCACTGGCTATAGAAAGCACTGCACATCAGTGAGTTTCCCTGGTGAATGGCAAGATTCAGTTGCTCAGCAATTACAAAGCCAAGTTTTCCATTCTGTGGCATATTCTTCAATTTTTGAAGGACAATTTCTGTACAATTTTTGCTCTTACCTGACTTAAAAAAATTATTTATTTCCTGTAAGCAGTATGCAATTCAGTTGACTTCTTTTTGTTGCCTTAGCATACCAAGAACGTCGACTGTTAAAAATACGGATACAAATATAAACCCAGCAAGGTAAAAGGTTAATGAGTTTGGAATAAATGATCTGACCGGTCCTACATGCTCTGCTGTATTCCTAGCGTAACTCATGCTCTGAAGTGAAAAGCATCCGTAACATCAAAGAACTTACGCTGAAATTATAGACACTCAATACTTCCAAAAATAAGGTCCATCTTCTTAAGACTTCTTTAATGCAATTTAGTTATCTCCTGTCTGGCAATGAAGTACCTCAGTGCAATGCTTAACGCTACTATCAGGAACATAAGTGTCCCTCTAAACCCACTCACCCTAGCTATATCCTACAAGGTAGTATGAAAAGGTTATACTTCCTCCTTTTACTTTACCTTAAATATAGGAACGGGTGGGTACTTTTTGGCAAATAAGCAGCATACACAGTTTCTATGGCTTTCCGCAAAGCGGCTGACTCCACCAATCGATCTGAAACACAGAACAAAATCCTATTTTCCCAGAGCCCCACTGAAACATGCTGCAGAGTGCCCAAGTACTCCTTCAGACCAACATCTCCACGCTTCCTATCTTCAAAGGGCACCCGTTATACCCTTTTATTCCCCAGGACCTGGGTCGACTCCTCTTCAATATATTCATCAATGACCTGGATGAAGGGATGGAGTGTACCCTCAGCAAGTTTGCTGATGCCGCAACAGTGGGAGGGGTGGCTGACACCCCAGAAGGCTGTGCTGCCCCACAGCGGGACCTGGACAGGCTGGAGAGTTGGGCAGAGAGGAACCTGACGGAATTCAACCAGGGCAAGTGCAGGGTGCTGCACCTGGGGAGGAATAACCCCCTGCACCAGGACAGGTTGGGGGTGACCTGCTGGAGAGCAGCTCTGAGGAGAAAGACCTGGGAGTCCTGGTGGACAACAGGATGCCCATGAGCCAGCAATAAGCCCTTGTGGCCAAGAAGGCCAATGGCATCCTGGGGGGCATTAAAAAGAGTGTGACCAGCAGGTGGAGGGAGGTCATCCTCCTCCTCTACTCTGCCCTGGGGAGGCCCCATCTGGAGCACTGGGTCCAGTTCTGGGCTCCCCAGTTCAAGAAGGACAGGGAACTGCTGGAGAGGGGACAGCAGAGAGCTATGAAGATGATGAGGGGCCTGGAGCATCTCTCCTACAAGGAAAGGCTGAGGGACTTGGGTCTTTTTAGTCTGGAGAAGAGAAGGCTGAGGGGGGGATCTGATCAACACCTATAAATACTTCAAGGGTGGGTGTCAGGAGGATGGGGCCAGTCTTTTTTCAGTGGTGCCCAGGGACAGGACAAGAGGAAACAGGCACAAACTTGAACCTAAGAAGTTCCACCTAAACACGAGGAGGAACTTCTTTCCTGTGAGGGTGGCAGAGCGCTGGAAGAGGCTGCCCAGAGAGGTGGTGGAGTCATTCCAAACCCACCTGGACACGTTCCTGTGCAACTTGCTCTGGGTGGACCTGCTCTGGCAGGGGGTTGGACTAGATGATCTCCAGAGATTCCTTCCAACCCCACAGCATTCTCTTATTCTTCATATATAACCAGGAATAAGCAATAGCGTCTTAGTATGTTTTATTTTTAGACGTATTTTCTTCCCACAAATACTGAAATAACCAGACTACCTTTTAATTAGTTCATCCAGTCACAGTTTCTTGCATCTCATGCCAATGTCACTACAGAGTGGAGAGAGACCACTGTGTATAAGCTGGCAGGACACAATCGTGACCTTGAAACAGGCTTAACTTTCTTTAGGCCAGTCTTAGCTGCTTTCCACTATTTGGGAGTGCAAAACATGATGCACATGATTACAAAAACATTCTAAGCTCTACAGTAAACTGCAATACTTATTCTTCAATGTTTTTAAGAACTTTCATACATTTTGTAGTTCTTCAGCAAGTTTTGTTCTTCTGATTATTACGTAAGCGACATAAGATGGTACAACGTGCTGCTTTTTTTTTTTTAAACTTACGGTTTATGAAGAGTAAAAATGTACATTTCTTCACAGAGTAATTTGCATTGGTGATGTAGCCTTTCAGATTAAAGGCCAGATTTGCATCTTCATAGCCCACTTCTATCAGTTCCCTATTGACAGTTTGACAGAAACACACAAAAAAATTAATTTTTCTGTTGATGCTGATTTCAAACAGTACTTGCCAGTAACAATATATTGCTGTATATTCCATTTACATCACAATTAATGGAAACCTTAGAATTATCTAAGAGTTCAAACATTCATTGCCGAGTCACAAAAATTACTGAACCTGAACTGCATTGCTTCTTTTTACCTTATCACAGTACCCGTAATATTTTAAGTATAATTCTAACATTAACAATTTTCCTAAGAGCTTTTATCATTTTCACTATTAGCCGAGGAAATCCACCACAGTAGTTGGTGAGCACAGCTCTCTAGCAGGGCATTATGCCAGCTTCTAAAGTTAACATGCAAAAGGCTTATGGGCTACTTATTTCCAATTCAACCTCAACATATAAAGCAGGATTTTTATTTCTGTTTGTTTTTTAAGTTGAAATAACAAGCTATACTAAACACCCTCTGAAATTGGGTACAATAGAAGTCTCACTTCAAAACACCTAATCAAAACATTTCACTTGAAATGGGCGATTTATTCAGGGCAGTACAGAGGAAAAACTGTAGCAAACAAGCATTCTTAGTAGAAAGCAATGCATACAAAGACACACAAACAACAATGCAAACCTCATCACTAAACAGCCCCTCTAGTTTGCTGCGTTTCATAAAGGTGTTTCCATGTATTAAAAGTTACTCCTTACATAGGAAGCGTGACTCTAGTAACTGAATCAAACTGACACCCAAGTATTCCTGGGACAAATCCATCCCGCCAAGTCCATTCAATGAATTCTTCACAGCTGAATGTCTTAAAAAGAGAGATTTTTTCCTAAAGCAGCAGATACGTTTTCAAAAGATGATTGGTTTTACTTGTTTTCAACTCTTCTGCCGGGTTTACTCAGCCTCAGCTAATGTAGCTTTTGTCAAAATATTAGGTTGTAAGATTTCAGAAAAAAAAGAATTTGAGGAAACTTTAAAATCTATCAGAGTGTGGTAAGAAGTGGTAAGATTTTCATGGTGTAAGAGGAGGCTCGGAACTTGTAGAGAAGGCAGGTACAGCTTGCTCTTTTTAAATGAGCGCTCAGAAAGTTATAAGCAGACGATTCCCTTTTAGTCCATTAAAAGGAACAGCTTTGCAACTTCTATCTTTCCTTTGATATACTAAAAATATTCTTTTTCTTTTCTATAAAAAGAATTTTACATATTATACATATTCTACAATTATACATATTCTACAAGGCAAGGGAGAGCTCTATTATTGCAACACTCCCTCTTCTCTGCAATTCACCTTGAAGGAAGCAGAAAAAGTTAGCACAGCCCATATTCTCAGAAAGAAGAAGGAGATTTACTAGAAAGCCTCATGTCAAAAGGAAACTTGACATCAACGTACCTGCTAACAGCATTTCCAAAAATGGACCTAATGTTGTCCACTGTTGAGGCGTTTGATAAGGTTCTAACATCTGACACAGTCTCACCTTGCTGAAGAGAGAGCAGAAATGAGTATCGATCAATTCACAATTTTGGCTGAAGTTTTAGAAATACATTACGCTTCATACGTTTCTAGCAAAGGCACAGGACATCATATCATTATAAAGTTTTGTATTACTACTTATTTGCGTTCATAAAAACACTAGATGATAAATGGCGCAGGATTACAAGATTTGCTACATCACATCAGACCCACTGAGGATAGTAACTGCACCTTTGAAAGTGAGGAACATAACCAGGTCAGAAAATAATTATCAAGAAGGCCACAGAATGAAGGTACTTTACCCCATCCTCTTTCTTCCAGTAATTAGTAACCAGACTCTCAAAAGAATCTGAAACAGTTCTTGAAGATAAAACAAAATGTTGACCACATAGAAAACTCCAAACTCCTGTCAAATATTTTTTTCTTATTTACACAGAACGCTATGGGGTTGGAAGGAACCTCTGGAGATCATCTAGTCCAACCCCCTGCCAAAGCAAGTCCACCCAGAGCAGGTCCCACAGGAATGTGTCCAGATGGGGTCTTCTCTCCAGAGAAGGAGACTCCACCACCTCTCTGGGCAGCCTCTTCCAGGGCTCTGCCACCCTCACAGAAAAGAAGCTCCTCCTCAAATGGAACTTCTTATGTTCCAGTTTGTGCCTGTTTCCTCTTGTCCTGTCCCTGGGCACCACTGAAAAAAGACTGGCCCCATCCTCCTGACACCCTCCCTTTATAGTATCTATAGGCATTGATCAGATCCTCCCTCAGCCTTCTCTTCTCCAGACTAAAAAGACCCAAGTCCCTCAGCCTTTCCTCGTAGGAGAGATGCTCCAAGCCCCTCATCATCTTCATCGCTCTCTGCTGTACCCTCTCCAGCAGTTCCCTGTCCTTCTGGAACTGGGGAGCCCAGAACTGGACCCAGTGCTCCAGATGGGGCCTCCCCAGGGCAGAGCAGAGGGGCAGGATGATCTCCCTCCACCTGCTGGTCACCCTCTTCCTGATGCCCCCCAGGATGCCATAGGCCTTCTTGGCCACAAGGGCACATTGCTGACTCATGGGCATCCTGGTGTCCACCAGCACTCCCAGGTCTAATGTGCTTTCTATCCAAACTGCATCAACATACACTTCACCATTTCAGTACAAGGGAAGGCTCTATACACTATTACTATTGCAAAAGAGGAAGTGCAAGTTTTCTGGCATTTTTAGATATATACACACATACACACAGACACGCTTTAGACATTATTTACATACCTTTTTAACTGAGAAGCTGATGCCTGAGTTATGGATGGCATACCTGAAAAATAGGTAAACATAAGACTGCTGTATGTAAAAGAAAAGGTTGCTTTCCCTGAATGCTGAAGAGCAGCTGGTAACGGGGGCCAAAAAATTTCATTTCCTGTTACACTGTAACATGATTTGAACCAAAATGAGCTTTTGTAGATTAAACAGATATAAAAGGATATTTTTCTATTTATAGCTCACCCATAACCATATGAAATTCAAGGAGCAGCTTAGCTTATTTCTCAAAAAAAAAAAAAAACACCCAACTGACCAACTTCTGCAGGCCTGGTTAGTTCAGTTTCATCGTACAGGTTTAACTGGAACAACTGCAAAAGCTCCTGAAGTTTAACAGAATCAAGTATCAACTATGACGGAAAAGGATCTGAAGAAAGGCTGGTTTGCCCTTCTAACTTCCCCTGCCCAGACGGTTCAGGTGTCTGTGATCCCAGAGCCACGTTCTGATACACTACAGCTGTGTAACCCTGGCTCAAACTTCGAGGGAAGTTGCTAAGTTGTGAGGAAGAACACACAGGACCACCTTGTAAGATGAGAAACCTTAAAACGCAGACAGAGACTGCGCAGACTGGTGTGACTGCGACAGACAGCAAATCAAAGATTCAAGAAGAAATAAAAGCCACGATGAAAAGGTGTAAAATCCTAATGGAAAAACAAAACACCACCAAACAAACCCAAGGAGTTGGAAGCCTGTAACTCAGCAAGACTTCAGATTGGCCTGTTCTACAGAGCAGCAGGACCTGACCCTTCATCTCCTGGCTGAAGTCTGAAGTAGCTCATTTGCGGGGAGCAGGCTAACGCCTCGCACGCAGCCCTGCTGCTCTGCTAGCTTCAGTGTTTACTCGAAGTCTAAAGCGGTTATTTTGATTAAATTGCGTAGACCCTGCTCACAAAGTCTCTGCACGTGGCAAAACATGCAACAAAGGGAGGCCAGAAGGGAACATCTGGTAACTAAAGTGGTTTTGGGGTTGGTTTTTGTTTGCTTGTTTTTTTAAGGACATGAAATGGCCGTTCAGCTTTTCCACACTCAGCCAAATCTCAATGCTCCTGCACAGTTTTGCCTTGAATTTTTTTCAGCCCAAGTTCATTGAGAGTTCACGCATTCAAGCCTATCACCATTTGTTTACTGGAATTCTTACTGGTAATAGTCATAGACTGACTAACTGAACACACCGTTTCTCCTCTGGATTTTCCGTATCAAACTGGATTGTTATCTGACACTGTACATTAACAAATAGTTAAAAAACCCAAACACAACATAAAAAAAACCCCACATCAATCACACATATGCCAGCCCCTCTGAAAAACCTCAGTACTCCCCATGGCTGAATAAAAAAAATATTTCAGTTTACCTGCTAACGACTTCGAGTATTTTTGCATATTCTTCATTTGGATTTTTTAACGCTTTCCTCCTTGTATTTACATTGTAAAAGAGATCTTCAACCTACAGGGAAAAAGATCACAATTAAAGATAATTTTTAAAAAATCTTCTCTTACTATGTAATTAATCTAAATCCATCTATTCAATAGACAACACAAAATTTTCTGTGAATATTTTAGTTTATTAAGGATCAACATTCAATTTATTCTTTACCTGCTTAGGTTAATCTAACAAAATGCAACTCCAGAGAAACGTATGTTTTCGTGTATTTTGGTACATCAGCATTTTTACCAATAACAGCAACTCCACAGCTCACTTTGACTGAAAAGTTAAATACCTCCCACTGCAGATGAAAATGGATCCCCTGATTACACTGTGTTTCAATGAAATGCAAATAAATATTAAAACAGTCGCCGCAATCACAGAACTGTCCAGGTTGGAAGGGACCTTTCAGATCATCGAGTCCAACCATCAACCTCACTCTGAGCAAAACCATCACTAAACCATGTCTCTAAGCACTAGGGCAACCCATCTTTTGAATACCACCAGGGATGGTGCCTCAACCACTGCCCTGGGCAGCCCAGTCCAAGGCTTAAGAACCCTTTCTATATAAAAATTGCTCCTAATCTCCAATCTGAACCTCCCCTGGGGCAACTTGAGGCCATTTCCTGGGACTTGGGAGAAGAGACCGACCCCCCCTGGCTACACCCTCCTTTCCGGGAGCTGGAGAGAGCGAGAAGGTCTCCCCTCAGCCTCCTTTTCTCCAGGCTCAACACCCCCAGCTCCCTCAGCATCTCCTTATAAACCACACAACATCATTATTTGGAAAACATTCTACAAGTTGATACCGTCACATACCTTACAATGTACCATATAAGTGGTGCCAACATAACAACCAGGGAACAGAAAAGGGACAGAGAGAACAGGCACAAAAACCTACCGTGATCTGAGTTCCCTGGTTTCCAGCACACGGTTTTGGAGGAGCTTTAATTTTTCCATCACTGTAAGTAGCTCTGGGGAAAAAAATAAAGATGAAAAGTTGTCAGGCATCTAGGTTTACAAGGACAGGTGATGACAAAAATGAGAAGACAAAAGCAATCCCCTCACTGTCACGCTCTTCCCAGCAAACAACTTGGGACAGTGACAATTGGCTGCAACCTTCCCCGACCTTTCTGGTAGACGAGAACTGTCTTCATTGAGGTTAGGACCCAGAGGGGCAGTGGGACAGAGGGAATAACAGCAGGGAAAAAGGAGCAGATCATGAGATACACACTTTGAAATTGTATTACTGAGACTTCTCCTGTAGAGGCAGAATTATTATATTTTAATCTTTCTTTAATAGCTAGACCTGGAGTAATAATTCTTTCACTAGACTTTACACTTCAGTTATACAAAGAAGAAAATCTTGACTTTAAATATACGATCTGTTTCCTTTTTTGGCTTTTAACAGGATTTTGAGTGTAAGAGATTTCTGACCCACTTTCACAAAGTTATCCAGCTGCGTAACTTCAAAGAGCATACTTTTTGTCCTCTCACACACCCGACATACTTCATGCAAGAAAGACTATAATCACACAATCTTTTGAAAAACCAAGATGCAAAGCTTCTCTCCCCCCCCATTTCTTTTTATTAAAAGTAGTTGAGAAATTAGTAGGAGGCTTGCTTTTATTTAGAGTAAGTTTTCAGAACAATATTCAAACCCTTTTTTGGATAAGATTTGCCACCATACAAAAGCAAACTAAGCTACAAGTTCCTGTGCTCAGAGACTTATGAGATTTGCAAAACATGCTGATTATGTGTATACACATAATTTTTGAAATGGAGAAAAAACCAAAAGTTTACCCTACATTGACTGCTAAAGCAAAATTCACTTTAAGATACCCCACCCCAACTTTTAAAATACATTGTTTATCTTAAGATTGTTTACAATCTGGAATTAAAAAAAAAAATAAAAATCACTCAAACCATGTTTTCTCACATTTCTGGGTCTTTTTCGTAGCTGCCCCACAAACATGTAATTCCTTACCCCACCCTCCTCCTTAATAAGGGCACTGAAATGAGAATTAAATACATCTGTTCATTATTACATGCGGCAGAAGTCACTTGGATAATTGGTAGCATACCTGTATGCACACTTTGCATCAGCTGTTTTAGTTGTGACCGTGACATGGGCAACGTGACTGATGCTCGCCAACGCCTAGAGAAAGAGAAAGCATCACTGTAATCCTCCCTCTGGAGATCACTGAGGAGTGTCCACCCTTTAAACAGCATCACTAATTTTTGATAGGCCGCTCGCAAGTAATTAACAGAAAATCCTTAGAAGAAAATTGCTGGTGAGTAAAGCTTTAACAAATTTTAGTACCTATAACACTGACTTTTACTCAGGACCTTCTTTTGGCCTTTCTAACATTTCATTTTACCTGACAAGGCAAACAGCTAACCACGGAACAGAACTAAAAGAAATTTGCAAAGTTATTATGGTTGTGCCCTCTTTCAAGAACAGCTGGACCAGTTACTTTTTCATCCCTACCCAAGTTCTTCTGCTGGCTGCAGTTAATATTACAAATTACAGTGGTTTTCCTGGAAAACTCAATGTTCTCATCTACACAGCCTGCTGAAACCAGCCTCAGGAGCAGATTCCACTGGCTGTGGAGCTGGAAGTGTGTGAGGACTCAAGGTCTACTCTCTGCAGCATGCAAGGATCTGTATGCACAGGCAACATGCTTATATATCTTGTCCATCTGAAGGAGGAAAGCAGAACTCATCCTGGAGTGTTCTTTCAGACAGATTTAGGGACAGCCTACAAGAGTCTGGAGAAGTAGTATATCTGAGGGGTCAGAGATTTCAAACATTAAGTACTGAATTTAGACAAATGCCTGACATCAAAGATTCACCTTCCTCTAAAATCTTTCATTAACAGGCCTTATTTTGCCTATAAAAAAAAATAATCCTACTCCAAACAGTACAAAGAATATATACCTCTCTCCAGGCATCCATCTAATCTTGAAAGTCATACAAGCATGTTTTGAAATAGATTCATGACCTCGCTACAACAGGATAACAAAAATGAAGAGTTTGAAAACCTCGATGAAAAACTTACCTCGCCCCTAAAACCGTATGTAGAAATACTAGCCAAGTCTTCAAATTTTTGCAGTTTACTGGTAGTAAACCTCTCACATACAATGTCCAGATCTTCTTTCTATGTGAAAGAGACAAGTAACAGTCGCTTTCCGTTACCAAGTTTTTTCAAGATCAGAAACGCTTCTAAATTGAAATAAATTTTAAAAGGCAGCATTAAACATCAGCTGTCAACTGCGTTTACTCACTCTGATTCCACAGCCATTATCTTGGACCTGGATGAGCTTCAAACCTCCTTCTTTAACTACTACCTGGATACTCGTGGACTTAGCATCCAAGCTGCAGAAACCAAGAAAGCAATTCTGGAGAAGGGCAATTCCAGAGAATAAAGGGCTATGTAGCTCTAATTTTAAATTTAATTTTTCTCACACAAACGGTAATTTGTTGCTACTCGTCACTCATAGTGGAATTCATTTTGTCAAATAAATCTTTACTGTCTCCTCCCTTTTTCTTCCCACCACAGTGAGGTGTTAACTCTCAGTCACCACCCACGACAGTTATGAAGACCTTTCAGAAATGCAAAGATTAAGAAAGGCACTTGGCTGAAGAACCAGCCCTTCCCTCCCCATGACCCGAACCTGCTGCGGCCTGAGCAGGCTGGCTGGAGCTCACCACACTCGCCGGTGCCGGGGCGGCACACTTTAACCCCCGACAGCCTTCCCCTTCAAACCAGACCACCCCAGTCACGCACTCCCGCGCCTCACCAGTTCTCGATCATCTCCTTGATGGCGTTGGCCGGCCGCTGGATCACCTCGCCGGCCGCGATGCGGTTCACCACGGCCTCATCCAGGCGCCGGATCACGCCGGCCATCGCTGCCCTGACAGGACCCCGGCTGAGGAGGGGGGGGGGAGGGGGGGGGGGGCGGCAAATGGCGGCCGCGGCGGGGAGGCTCTGAGGGGAGCAAGGCCGCGAGCCCCGGCTCGCGCCACGGCGCCGCTCCCCGCCCCCTCCTCAAGCGAGCGGCTCTCCCATTGGCCGACGCGCCCGCCCATCACGCGGCCTCCTGCCTTCCCGCCGCAAAAATAAACACGGGGGCGGGGGCGGAAGGCGGTGGGACCCCGCTGCGATTGGCTGGGCGGCTCGTGGGGGGCGGGGAAAGGGCTGGGGCGCCGCCGCGGGGGCTCACGGTGAGATGGGGAGGGGAGGGGAGGAGGGAGAAGAAGCCTCGCGCCGCCTAGTGGCGGGAGGAGGTGCCGCGCGCGAGGCTGGAGCACGGCGTCACGCCGCGCGGCTCTGACGTCAGGCATAGCGGTGCGTGAGGGCCGTGTGCATTCCGTGAGGTACAGCCCTAGGGAAGGTGGGCTGGAAAGCGGCCCGGCGGGAAAGGAGCTGGGGGTGTTGGTCGCCTGTGGGCTGAAGATGAGCCAGCAGTGTGCCCAGGTGGCCAAGAAGGCCACCAGCATCCTGGCCTGTGTCAGAAATAGTGTGGGGAGTAGGAACCGAGAGGTGCTGGTCCCCCTGGACTGGGCACTGGTGAGGCCCCACCTCGAGGGCTGTGTCCAGTTTTGGGCCCCTTCCCACAAAAAAAGACCTTGAGGGTCTGGAGCGGGTCCAGAGAAGGGCAAGGGAGCTGGTGAGGGGTCTGGAGCACAAGTCTTGTGAGGAGAGGCTGAGGGAGCTGGGGGTGTTGAGCCTGGAGAAAAGGAGGCTGAGGGGAGGGAGACCTTCTGGCTCTCTCCAACTCCCTGAAAGGAGGCTGTAGCCAGGGGAGGTCGGTCTCTTCTCCCAAGGAACAGGCGATGGGACAAGAGGAAATGGCCTCAAGTTGTGCCAGGGGAGGTTCAGGTTGGAGATCAGGAGAAATGTTTCCACGGAAAGGATTCTTAAGCCTTGGACTGGGCTGCCCAGGGCAGTGGTTGAGGCCCCATCCCTGGAGGTGTTTAAAAGCCGGGTTGACCTAGTGCTTAGAGACATGGTTTAGTGATGATTTTGATCAGAGTGAGGTTGATGGTTGGACGAGATGATCTGAAAGGTCCCTTCCAACCTGGACAATTCTATGATTCTATGCCTGTAGGCTGCACTAGACATGGTGGGACAGGTTTGTGGTGGCAGTTCAGGTCGTGCCATGCGTTTGCAACAGCAGTGCCTACAGCACTGCAGGGCTGATCACAGTTCCACGATATGTCTCTGATCACAATATGCTTTCCAGGATACTCCTGATCGCTGCGCACATTGTGAGATATGTCTGTACAATCACGATACACATTGGTAGGCTGTGTAAGCTCAGGAATCGCTCAAAAATACAAAGCAGATCATTTTTTGTGGCATGGCAGCAAGCCCTGAGCTTTGGGGTCTCCTGGGCTTTGGAAACATCCCGCAGAGCTCTGGCTTTCTTGGCCACCACGTACAGCCCTGGGCGTTGTGCTGGGTCCGGTGGCTGGATTTTGGCCAGTGCACAGGGGACAGGAGGCTTCTTCCCATGTTTGCCGCTGGGGAAGGTTCCGTAGCCACGACACAGTGAAACCTGTTGGCTTTTGCAGTGATCCTGACCAGGAGACCATTGTACGCCACGGAGTTAACAGACCATCCTTTGTGTTTGACAGTAGAAGTGATGAACAGAGTTGTTTTCACACAAGAAAATCCTACAATAACTCAAATGACCAAATTGAGGTCACCCTTTTCTGTGGAGGGGGTACACGTGCACTGGAGGCCCCATTGGTGCTACACAACTCGAGGTTCCCGACAACAAAAGGCATGTAGGATCATCTCTCCTATTTTCTCTTTGTTTGTTTTAACAGGATTGTAACAGACCAGCACCTTCTGGTGCAAAAGGGCTCTCTGCAGGATTTCCCTAAGCACAGAAAGCGCTGTGTCTCTCCGGCAGGCTGCAAAAGGAGCTTCAGAGAAACGAAATCTTCTCCAGGAGGGCAGTGTCTCACTGCAGCGCCTTGTCAGGGTGGTGTAGCGGGTGCGTCAGCGTGTAAAACCCCACAGTGCCTTCACGTTGCTTACAACTTGCTTGAGGCTGCAATGCCAAGCAACAGAAGTTGTTCCAGTTGAAGACGCTCTTCATCTGGTAGCACCGGCTGGTAGCACCTCTTCATCTGATGCCACGTAACTTCAACGGCTTCTCCTTCTCTTCATGAACACCTGTCTTCGTGTTTGAGATCATACATGGATGCAAGGTGTTGACAGCAATCCATAAAACAGTTTTCACTTTGCAGAAGGGAAAAAAAAAAAAAAAAGAATAACCTGAAAACTATACCTTTGTGGGTCTCACTTTAACCAAGATGCTCCTGGCCACGCTCACAGCTGTACCCTGGCCAAAAAAACCCAACAGTCTGGTGTGTGCCAAACTCTCCTGCATGGAAAATACAGGCCCTGCAAGGAATGTGTGGAGCATGAAGCAAAAACATTGTTTTTTTCTGAGTATTAAAGATCAAGTACGTGAAACCTGGGTTGGTGGTACCTAGCTGTAATGTCCTTTGCCTCACAAGGACATGTTTGTCCTCACAGCTGTCCAGGATGGTTGGTATTAAGTGTTGCTCTAACTCCTGTCCGTATGGACAGGTGCCTGCAGCGCCCCCAGGCATCGAAGATCTCCACAAAAGCCACTTTTGAGGCTGACTGCAGGTTCCCCATTTGTTGTGTCTTTGGCAAAACCACCTGGGTGGAGACCAGGAGTCCTGCCGTAGCTTCCTGAACCTTCTGGCTGCAGTGACAGCTACCTGGGCCGTGGCACACTTTGACTGGCATGGAAAGGTTCAGGATCTTGGTATGAGCCCCCCGTTAGCAGGAGTGAGGCAGGTGGCAAAGGGTTAATCGGCACAAAGAGAAGGGGGAGTGAGTGTGCACCCACCTGGGGAGCATCAGGAGCGTGGGGAGGGTTGAGCTGGCTCTCCTCCAGCCTCTGAACTTTGGGGAGGACTCTGGTTTGGGTGGCCTTGGGCAGTCTGCCACGAGCCTCAGCCGGAGCAGCTGGTAACGGGAGTGGGAAAGCAGAAGGCATCTATCTGCTGGATCTCGGCGCACAGTCTGGGACAGAACACATTTACTTAACCTCTTCTTTGTCCGTGTTGTTGCTGACAGCCTGCTACAGTTTCCAACACACCAATCCAGTTCCCTTTACTGGATATTGCTTGAACGAAGCTTTAAAATCCTGTGTGGTCTGTGCCGAACTCCCCATTTCCAGGGTTGAAGCTGATGTGAATAAATCTATTTCTCTGCTTGGCCTTGAGGAGCCGTCAAAAGTCTTCTTCATATGTACATCACAGCTGCTCCAACTGGAGGTGGGCCCTGCCTGTTTCACACCTGACAAGCTTTGCTCCCGCACTTGCAAGTTCAGGCTGGTGTTCTGTGTGACAATCTGTTAAAGAAGGAAAACACCAGTAACAACTTAATCGTTAAAAATAATTTACCAGAGAAGCATAGTTGAGACATCTGTATCACGGTAAAATACTTCTTTCTTTTTTAACTTCTTTTATTTTTTCTTTTACTAAGAGGGTAAAGAATATATAAGTTTATTTTTGTTAAAGCAAATTGAAAACAAATTATCTAGACTTCATTTTGAATCATTTAGGCAGATTTAACCAGTGCGTTTGAAGCCAGGGCTCAGAAGGGGTGTCAGGGCAACAGAAGTGGTGAAGAATGAATAAAAAAAAAAGCCTTTTGGAATCTTCATGCTTTTTAAAGATCCCAAAGAGGAAAGCTGATATATTTAGCAATAAATGCTGAAAGAATTCAGAAAGCAAGAATCAGTTTCTTAGAAACACACGAAACTGCAACAGCCCCACAGTCACTAGAGCAGTGCAGTGAGTTCTTCCCTTGGAGACATAGAGGACCATTTAATTAAAAAAGGAAAAAAATAATGCAGCGGAAGAACTGCAGTCTTACCAAAATATCTCCTCGCTGCTGAGAGGAGGTGGCCCAAATGCCAGTAAACAATATGGATTTTGAATTCTTTGATTTTTATTATAAAATCTATTCTTTTTTTAAATGCAAAGATATGTCTAGTTTTGGGTCTGATAATCTTTATCTTCAATATTGTAAACCATTTTCAAGTCTTAGCCACTTACTACCTGCAGCATGTTCTTGCTGTTCCAATTCCAATGTATTAAGAAGCTCAGGAAGCAATTTTTGACTGATTTGTGAGCGACCTGTTCGAAGTCAACATGTCTTTCTTTGGCTTAAACAGTTAAAAGACAGTATTAAGAAATAGCAAGTGAGGTTTAGGAAGGACTCGGAGCGCGGGGTTGTAGCACAGGGGACAATCCTGGCTGGCACGACACTCTTTAGGAACCAAGAACCCACTACTACACCCTGTAACGTGAGGCAAGGCTACAAAAAAAAAAAAGGCAGAGATGGACTACGCTGGAGGAAGGAACCGAAGAGCGATGAAATCAGTTTTAAAGGTTAAAATGAGGAGGGATTTTGAGTGCGGCTCAAGCAGAATAGGAGGTTAAAAGATGAGGATTACTTAAGTAGAAAAAAAGCTTCATTATTTATTTTTTTTTAAAGAGAAGCAAGTTGAGCAGCATTCCAGTAATGCTTGTTTTGTTGTTTTGTTTTGTTTTCCTATACTATTACTTTTATAAAATTCCTTGCAAGAAACAGTTTTTTCCATAGGTGATAATTCCAGTTCTCTGGCAATGTCTTCTTAGTCGCCCTTAAATAACTTTCCTTGATGTGCGTGTTAATGGGAAATGTTATCTCTCACCCTTCTTACAGATTTTACTGCCAAACAGCAGCAAAATTTTATGATAGTTTTTTTCAGACCGTCTCCAGTTGGCCAGAAAGAGATAACTGAAAGAATGCAAACCACATAACCTTGATTCACACATCTCTGGTTCTTTTCAGCTTGTCTTTGACAAGCACCCGGAGTGTCCAGGCAGCTCTTTTAACTCTTACCACTGCTGAATGCAGACCTACTCCTCCGGCACTGAAATTTCATGCAGCTTTAGGCTACAGAAAAAAAATTTTAATACAGAATTTGTGCTGCAATGGTTGGCTATGCATCAACCAAAAGCAATAGCGCTGATAGGCAAGCACTGGTTGCAAGTGCACCCTCAGTCAGTTCACAGACAACACCAAGTTGGGTGGGAGCGTCGGTCTGCTTGATGGTAGAAAGGCTTTGCAGAGGCATCTGGACAGGCTGGATGGATGGGCTGAGGAGAATGGGATGAGGTTCACCAAGAGCAAGTGCCAAGTCCTGCCCTTGGTCCCACCAACCCCCTGCAGCGCTCCAGGCTGGGGGCAGAGTGGCTGGAGCTGCCTGGCAGAAAAGGACCTGGGGGTGTTGGTCGCCTGTGGGCTGAAGATGAGCCAGCAGTGTGCCCAGGTGGCCAAGAAGGCCACCAGCATCCTGGCCTGTGTCAGGAACAGCGTGTGGAGTAGGACTCGGGAGGTGATGGTCCCCCTGGACTGGGCACTGGGGAGGCCCGACCTCGAGGGCTGTGTCCAGTTTTGGGCCCCTCCCCACAAAAAAGACCTTGAGGGGCTGGAGCGGGTCCAGAGAAGGGCAAGGGAGCTGGTGAGGGGTCTGGAGCACAAGTCTTGTGAGGAGAGGCTGAGGGAGCTGGGGGTGTTGAGCCTGGAGAAAAGGAGGATGAGGGGAGACCTTCTGGCTCTCTCCAACTCCCTGAAAGGAGGCTGTAGCCAGGGGGGGTCGGTCTCTTCTCCCAAGTCCCAGGCGATGGGACAAGAGGCAATGGCCTCAAGTTGCCCCAGGGGAGGTTCAGATTGGAGATTAGGAGAAATGTTTCCCCGGAAAGGGTTCTTAAGCCTTGGACTGGGCTGCCCAGGGCAGTGGTTGAGGCCCCATCCCTGGAGGTGTTTAAAAGCCAGGTTGCCCTAGTGCTTAGAGACATGGTTTAGTGATGGTTTTGCTCAGAGTGAGGTTGATGGTTGGACTAGGTGATCTGAAAGGTCCCTTCCAACCTGGACAATTCTATGATTCTATGATATATTAGTAAACCTATTAACGGAGAAGGAGCTGCTCCAAGTTAATGCAGTGGCTACCTAATAAAAACCCCACACAACCCCATCCCACCCCAAGACAGAAAAAAGCATCAGACTCATTTTCCAGTGAAATTAAATTATCCCATATCCCATTCAATGCAGCTACAGTTCCTCACCTGGCTCACACAGGATCCCTTGTTAAGCTGCAGTAATTATACTCTGAGTCGGGACGTCATGGTTCTGGGCTAGGTGAAAATGTGCTTCTACGAATAGAAGAGTTGCTCAAGGCTAAATGTCACATGCCTTTATACATAGCCTCAGACTTTGCTAGAAGAGGAGTTTTTGCTAGAAAATATCGCCCCAATTAAGATTTTTCACTCTAGTTTATAGTGCATTTTTATGATTTCTGGAGGAAAGCAAGTTCTGGAAGCTCATGATGAGAAAATAACTTTGAATTCCCTATACTATGTATTTATATCTCCTCATCTTACCCTGTGCATGTAGTCCTGTTAGATAAGGAATTATTATTAAATCTATTCTATAGGGCCCTGGAGCACACAGATGAGCTGGATGATTTGTGCAAGGACATGGGACGTGCCTGGTAGAATTTGGAATAAAAGTTCATTCTTTTTTGTCAGTATGTTAACCATGATATCACTTCTCTACCTTGAATGCAGGCATTTATTTATATGGACCTTCAAACATCCAGAGTTGCATTCCCTAGAAAAAATAATAATAATTTACTTGGTTGTACAAACTGAAGACTTGTTACACTCCAAGTCTTACGAGTGAAGCAGAACACACCGTATATGTGAAATTAAGCAATTATTGACATTCTGAGCAGCATCCAACAACGCATTACTCTTAGCCCAGTTGCAAATACTACTACTCTTCGTAGCGTACTAGTGCAGTTAAAATACTTACACAGAGAAATTTTCCTTCTCTGGTGGGTGTGCTGTCTTTTCCAGCGTCTCTCTGGGTGCCCATGTGGACCAGCAGGGAGGTTGCAGAGGGTGTCACAGACAGACCAGCACCCCAGGTTCTTCCCTGGGAGGAGGCTGCTGCTGGGGTGGAGGTCCTTTCCTCCTTGGTCTTGGGCGCTGCCTGCTTTTATTTTTATATATTCTTTTAATGCACTCTGCGTACGTGAACTTGCTCTTCATCAGTTCTCAGTTGTTCAATTATCTGTTCTTTTTTCATATCTAAACTGGTTTAACAAGATTATCCTCCTGTAATGGCCGCTGTGTTTTGTCTTCATAGCCTGGGTCCTCTGGTGCCACCCCATTTTTGGTTCTTATACCTGCCATTTTGTTCTTGGATAGCAGATAACACGGTCAACAAGAAATAACCACATGTTGTCACAATAAACTAAAGCTAACCTAAACCCAACCTGACCACTAGAAAATTGCTATCGCTGCTAAAATTAGACAAAATCAGCTTAGGCCAACATAGCCCAGACAAGTCCTGGGATCCTGCCCTGTCAAGCCGGTGCAAATCCTGCAGCCTTTCACTTGTAACGGCAAAAATGGTATTTACTTGGCTGCAGACTAAATCCTCACTCCTAGGGAGGGCTTTGCTGTAGACAAGGCGTTCTGTGATTGTCCTTTGCAAACCCACCTGAACGTTACTTGTTATCTCTTCTTTTCACCTGATATTAAAAACTGGCATAACCAGAATGCTTATGTAAATTAATCACATATTGATTCTGAGGCAGCATTTTCCGTGTCCCTAAAATGGTTTAAAGATGGAATTTATGAGACCAAATTTATGCCAACTTTTCTTTTTCTCATTACTGCAACTGCATCGTTCCACAGTGTTTAGATTTTTCCAAGCTACTGTTCACGATGATGCTAGTTTTTCTGATATTCTACTTATCTTTTCCTTTTGAAACATAAAAATCTGGGTCAGTCAGGAAATACGAAACAAATGCTCTAGTTTGTTTTTTTTTTTATTCCCCTTCACTTTTGTAACTTATTTCCAGTGTGACTGTGTATTCTGCAGAATATATGACTTATCTTTCTAAAACATTTTGTGAGCTCTGGATGATAACCACTGTGTGATGGTGTAATTCTGCTGCATAACACTGTGTGTATTCTGCCACTATTGTTTTTTCCTCTGGGATTTAGTTTATTCCTTTGGCGTAGTCTCAGTCAGGGGAAGCTTAAGATGAACATAAAAGTCCTATATTAAATATATAGAATTAGTAGATATTAATGGAAATAAATTGAAGAATAAACATATTTTAAATCACATAGAGATGCCCTGATCTGGAGATAAAGACATTTTTTACAGTGAGGACAATCAATCACTGGAACAACCGCCCCAGGGATGCGGTAGAGTCCCCATCCTGGAGGTTTGCAAGATGTGAGTGGACAGGGTGCTAGATCATCTCATTTAGGCTCCCTTTCCCACCAAAGGTTGGACCAGATGATCTGTGGAGGCTGCTTCCAACCTGGGCTCTTCTATGGTTCTGTGATTATTGTGTGACTGGAGTGAGGGGAAAAAGAATTGTTTCCTTATATTTTCTTTGGCAGTAAATACTGGGGGTATTTTAACCCAATTTTTATTGTGGTTACTGTAGAATGAAAAAGTCCCATTTTGGTTTTGCTCTTTAACTGAAATACCTTACAAGAATGGACAAGATGCATATGCTGAAGTTTCAAAACCTTAGCCATTCCTTCCGTAGATGAATTAGCTCTTTAGGGACATCTGAGTCTTGGGCCAAGAGCTTTGTAATGACCTCTACATTCCTGAACTTTCTAAGGTAAAATAAATGAAAAAAAAAAAGAAAGGCAAGATGCTTAATTTCCAGAAAGAAATGCACCAGGAGATAAATCATCCTCTCTCACCTCCAGTCTCTACATGCTCTAAAAATTTAGAAGTCACATTTTAGTAAATATGTAATTATTCAGTTACTGGGGCAGGGTCTGGGAATTTTTTACCACCACTGGTCCCAGGGTATTTCATTTCTCTTCAGTGGGTATCAAAGAGTAGCAAAAGCACCGGGGACTTGAGTCGGTTGAGAAGACACGCGGGGTTTTGGAGGCACTTTGGTTTTTGGAGGTTTGCACCACTGCAGCGACTGCACTGACATCAGTAGAAACTGATGTATCAGTAGAAACTGATGCAAACTGAGTATAAATAAAAATGGCCTCAGGTTCGTGTGTGATTTACCCTCTTTCTGTGCTGTAAACGAGAGTGGGGAAGAGGAAGGGAAGCGGGGGAAATCACAGGAGGTAAAAAGAAGCTTTTATGTCAGTGGGGAGCAAACAGGCTGCTGAAGCTCTGCCACATTTTCCCTTTTGAGTTTCACTTCCAGGGAGAGACCTTGCTCCCAATGATAAAAAAAAAGTCTAAAGCAAATAGCTACATGCCCAATCAGGGGGAGACCCCGTGCTGCAGTACACGGCTGTTGTCCAGAATCACAGAATATTCATGGTTGGAAGGGACCTTTGAGATCATTGAGTCCAACCACAACAAAAAAAAAAACAAACACCAAAAAACCAAACCAAACCAAAACCAAAACAAAACCAAAAACCACACACACCACACCCAACCACAGACAGACAAAACCCAACAATCTCGGGCATCAGGGCATGCCCTGAAGTGCCATGTCTACACGTTTCTTGAATACCTCCAGAGGAGCCACGCAACCAGAAGAGCATGGTGACCTGCAGAATTGCATAAAATTTGCATCACATTCTGCAGAGACTTCTTTTTTTGGTTGTTGTTTTTTTGTTTTTTTTTTTAAGTGTTATCTGCAGCACGTAATTCAGAATTGGTTGCCTGCTTGTTTATTAAATAGGTTTGTAAGACTGTGAGAGTTAAAAGTGCTGCGGAAAACTTGCTGAGACATTGGAATAAGTAGTATTTGGGTATTAAATTAAGAGATCCCCGCCGCTTTTGAAGGTAATCAGAGTATATCACAGAGTCTTCCTCTAGTAGTATGACAGGAAGTGTTAAAGCAGATGTGCATTTTTGCAGATAAGGCTCTTTTCTTGACAAACTGGAATAGACACAGAAGCCATCTGTTTTTCGCCGCTTCCTATGGGAGTGAGAGGGTTGGGTATAGTGCTTGGTAAGGAGGATGTAATTCATAGAATGATAGAATTGTATAGGTTGGAGGGGACCTTTAAGATCATCTAGTCCACCATCAACCTAACTGATAAAAAACCATCACTAAACCATGTCTCTAAGCACTAGGGCAACCCGGCTGTTAAATCCCTCCAGGGATGGGGCCTCAACCACTGCCCTGGGCAGCCCAAGCCAAGGCTTAAGAGCCCTTTCCGTGGAAACATTTCTCCTAATCTCCAATCTGAACCTCCCCTGGGGCACAAGGAAGAGAAATCCTGCCAGCAACTCCAGAACAAGGCAAAAGTCTAGATATTGACCCAACAAGCAGCCCTGCAGCTGGAGGAAACATCCTGCATGGATGGAATGGACGCAGGGGTGCAGTGGTTGGATGGTTGGATGCTCGGGTTTGTACAGGTTTGGGTTGGAGGAGATCACCCTGGCTCAGTTGGAAGATCCTGGAGGATGGGTGGCAAGGTGGTGTCCTTTTTAGTAGTCACTGTCGTGAGCTGGTTTTGAGAGGTTGAATCACATAAAGGGAGACGATGAATTTGGAAAAGCCGTTTGCTTCCCCGTGATGGCGGTGCCCATCATAGGCGGCAAAACCAAATACCTCCTGTTTAAAACTTGGCACGGACTCATTACAAAAACAAACACAGAAAATCTAGGAGTTTGCTGGTGCTGAGAACTGGGTCTGAACGTATTTGAGTTAGGTGTCCTGGTTAGCCTGCGCAGATTCTTGACTGGTTCCTGATGCACAAGCATTTCCTGGGCTTTGGGCACCTCTTCCTAGGAGCATTCCTCTTCCTCTCTGCCACCAAGCCTGTCACCTCTGTTTCTCCTGAAGTAAGGCTCAATGTCACTCTCTCTTGCTGCAGTCCCCTCCAGTTCTTGGTGTTGTAGGTGGACGTGGTAGCTGATTAAATCTTGACCTTCGTGCTCCAAAGTAGCCAACGGCCCATTGCTACTGGCATTTTCCTGACTGGCTTCATGCAATCTTAGTTCTCTTGGGGCTTTTGGCATTCCCATATCATACCATCCCTGCACCCCATTAGAACATACTGGTATGGAAGGACAGGGAGATGGATCTGAAGTTAATGGCTTGAAATTACGTGAATTAGAACTGGGGTGAATTCATGGGTTTACTTCAAAACGGAAAAGTACAAAAGTATCTAAAATACAAAACGAAAGATACAAAAGTATCTTTTTTTTATTATTATTATGGCTTTCTCCCAGGATGACTCATCTCTGAGGAAACACCCTGTGTTTATGTTTGTTCTGTTGCTGCCAGGTGTTGGTTGCCCTTTCTCCAGGTTGCCCTCTCTCCAGGTTGCCCTTTCTTCAGGCATTGCTGCTGAGGAGACTCACTGGTCCCAGCCCATACCAGTGAGCCTCAGGGAGTGCCTTTCTTTCTCTCTTTTCCTCCTTTGCCCTCACTCCCCCTTGCTCAGCTATTTTGCCTCCAAAACAAATGGGTTGAGATGACGGGTTCAGAAGGCGCATGTTTCTTTACCCTGGGCACACCTATTGCTCTCCCTCTCCGTCTTCATCGCTCACTTGGCTCAGTTTCTGCCTCTTGTAAGGCTCTTTGAACTGCTCTTGCAGGAGTGACTGCGCTACATGTAAACAGTCTTGAACTGGCTGGGTTATTCCAGGCCCCACCTCGAGGGCTGTGTCCAGGTTTGGGCCCCTTCCCACAAAAAAGACCTTGAGGGGCTGGAGCGGGTCCAGAGAAGGGCAAGGGAGCTGGTGAGGGGTCTGGAGCACAAGTCTTGTGACGAGAGGCTGAGGGAGCTGGGGGTGTTGAGCCTGGAGAAAAGGAGGCTGAGGGGAGACCTTCTGGCTCTCTCCAACTCCCTGAAAGGAGGGTGTAGCCAGGGGGGGTCGGTCTCTTCTCCCAAGGAACAGGCCATGGGACAAGAGGAAATGGCCTCAAGTTGCCCCAGGGGAGGTTCAGGTTGGAGATTAGGAGAAATGTNAATCATATCCACACTGATGCACTTTGTTTTACATTTGGTTATGGCCTCAGGCAAGGGAGCTGGTGAGGGGTCTGGAGCACAAGTCTTGTGAGGAGAGGCTGAGGGAGCTGGGGGGGTTGAGCCTGGAGAAAAGGAGGCTGAGGGGAGACCTTCTGGCTCTCTCCAACTCCCTGAAAGGAGGCTGTAGCCAGGGGGGGTTGGTCTCTTCTCCCAAGGAACAGGCCATGGGACAAGAGGAAATGGCCTCAAGTTGCTCCAGGGGAGGTTCAGGTTGGAGATTAGGAGAAATGTTTCCAGGGAAAGGGTTAATAACAGCCTTGGACTGGGCTGCCCAGGGCAGTGGTTGAGGCCCCATCCCTGGAGAGATTGAAAAGCCGGGTTGCCCTGGTGCTTAGAGACATGGTTTAGTGATGGTTTTGCTCAGAGTGAGGTTGATGGTTGGACTAGATGATCTTAAAGGTCCCTTCCAACCTGGACAATTCTAGCATTCTATGATTCTAAATTGTTCAGCAGCCATAAAAGGAGATGGTAAAGGAAGGTAACTATTTGTGCATGAGTTTCATGCATCTGCAACTTTAATTCTGCTGTCAATAGCTGGGTTAAAGTCTAGGTACGAGACATCCCTAGAGCAGTCCTTCCATGCACAATAGGCCTTGTGGTGTAAAAGATTATATTGTTGTCACAGAACTCCAGTCCCAACTCCGATAATAGTGTGCCACAACTATTTTAAGTGTAAAAAAAAATACCACTGGAAATGGGCTGTGGGCTGTGGTGGTGGTGGTGAACACAGGAGGAACAAACCCCCTTGTTTTGGAAAGAGCACTGATAATTGTGTGTGGATCATTGGCAGTTGCTTCTACAATGACGTTATCCTCTTCTTGGAGGGGTGTGAAATGCCTTAATGGACATTGTTTGCTCACAACCATACTAGCCTATATGATGCTGACACAGGCAAGGTTAAGCAGTCAGGCTTTAAGGAAAAGGGATAAAAGTAAGGAAGAGGCAAGATATGTTAGACAGGAGAGTTGTGAAGGGATTTTTCAGCATTAGGGCAACTAGAAGCCAAGTAATAAAGTGGGCATGTATTTGCCGCTAGGGGTGTTGCATTATCCTTCATTTATTAAGTGCTTTACATCCCATTAAAAGTTCTTTCAAAGCTATTATTCTGAAGTACCTGCTTTCTCTGGGACGTGCTTCTTGCCCTCAGGAATAAACTAGGATAAGCACAAGTTCATCGCCGGTATTGCTATGTCGGTTTGGAGATAACGCTTTTAAAGTGAAGCAAACACCCTGAAATAATCACCCTGACGGAAGCTGCAGCTTGGGTACCTCCACCAAACCACACCTACGCCACAAACTTTTGCCCTCAGAGCTGTAATAGCTGTAGACATCATTTACGGCCGGTGTATATGATTGTTGACTAACTCCCTTGGAAAAACATGTTCTTCCGTGTGCTGTGTGCAACCTCAAAGTGAGGTTTTCCCATCACTGAAAAAGGAGCAGAGGTAAAAAGCACGATTTCTAGCATCCGCCTTGTGCCGAGGCCCGTCCCTTCCGTGCAGTGGGTGCACCTCTAAAGAATCATAGAATCGTTTGGGTTGGAAGGGACCTTTACAGGTCATCTAGTCCAACCCTCCCTGCAATGAATNGTGTGCTGTGTGCAACCTCAAAGTGAGGTTTTCCCATCACTGAAAAAGGAGCAGAGGTAAAAAGCACGATTTCTAGCATCCGCCTTGTGCCGAGGCCCGTCCCTTCCGTGCAGTGGGTGCACCTCTAAAGAATCATAGAATCGTTTGGGTTGGAAGGGACCTTTACAGGTCATCTAGTCCAACCCTCCCTGCAATGAATAGGGACATCTTCAACTAGACAAGTTCCTCAGAGCCCCGTCCAACCTGACCTTGAATGTTTCCAGGTATGGAGCATCCCCCACCTCTCTGGGCAACCTGTTCCAGTGTTTCACTACCCTCATCATAAAAAATTTCTTCTTTATATCTAGTCTAAATCTTTCTTCTTTTGGTTTAAAGCCCATCTTACCCCTTGTCCTATGGCAACAGGCCCTGCTAAAAAGTTTGTCCCCATCTTTCCTGTAACCCCTCTTTAAGTACTGGAAGGCTGCTATAAGGTTTCCCCGGAGCCTTGTCTTCTCCAGGCTGAACAAGCCCACCTCTCTCAGCCTGTCCTCACAGGAGCGGAGCTCCATCCCTCTGATCATCTTTGTGGCTATCCACTGCTCCAACAGGTCCATGTCCTTCCTGTGTTGAGGACTCCAGGGCTAGACACAGGTGGGGTCTCACCAGAGCTGAGTAGAGGGGCAGAATCACAGAATCACAGAATCTTCTAGGTTGGAAGGGACCTTAAATATCATCTTGTCCAACCGTCAACCTAATTTTGACAAAAATAAACACCCACACAACAAACAAAAAGCAACACCATCACTAGACCTGGTGGCCACGCTGCTTTCGATGCAGCCCAGCTATTACAGCTCTGAGGGCAAAAAGTGTGTGGTGTAGGTGTGGTTTCACAGAGGTATCCAAGCTGCAGCTTCTATCAGGGGAATTATTTCAGGAGGTTTGCTTAACTTTAAAATTTATGGCTCGTCACGAGCTCTGATGCCTGGGTTCATGTGTAGAGTGACAAGGAAACAGAGAGATCTGACACCCTCTCATCTAAAAGAGAAGTTTTTCCTTGGAAATCTACCCACACCGACGCCTCTACCCTACGGTCGCAACAAACGCAATGTAGAAATGGGGTAGAAAGGGCTTTATACATCATTTTATGCTGCCTCGCCGGGCTTTAGGAGCACCTCCTCCTAGTGCTCCTCCTCCTTCTGCGCCGAAGCACCCCGTCACCGGCCGGTACACCCAACTGCTCACCTCTCGGCCTGTCTCCCCACGCAGACGTCAGCCCTGTCCGGTTTCTGTTCCTTCTCCACTCCTTTGGAATCGGGAAACGCAATAATTTGCTGACTCGGGACAGGGAGGTAGCTCTCGGGGGTGTTCTCCTCTGCGGGAGAAGGGAACGCCCCGCTGCAGGCTGGCGGTCGGCTTCCAAGCTGCCTTCTTTCAGTTTTACAGCTCAGTTTAGAAAATGAAACCACACCAGTTTCGTTTTCTCTCCGGCGACTGGTTTCACAAACACTCCCGTGCCTTGCAAAGACGTAGCAAAGGCCGTTTGTTGTGCCAGCGTTTAGGTGAGAGTCCCTTCCCCGGCCAGAAATCGGTGGTTTTCACTTTCTGCGCCAGAATTGAGGTGGGCTGGTCCTTGGTTTCTTCACCCTGAAGTGAAACACCCCAAAATAACAGTGGTGGGGAGTTTGGAGGTTACATGAGCCGCCGCCTCGAGGGCTGTGTCCAGTTTTGGGCCCCTTCCCACAAAAAAGACCTTGAGGGGCTGGAGCGGGTCCAGAGAAGGGCAAGGGAGCTGGTGAGGGGTCTGGAGCACAAGTCTTGTGAGGAGAGGCTGAGGGAGCTGGGGGTGTTGAGCCTGGAGAAAAGGAGGCTGAGGGCAGACCTTCTGGCTCTCTCCAACTCCCTGAAAGGAGGGTGTAGCCAGGGGGGGTCGGTCTCTTCTCCCAAGGAACAGGCCATGGGACAAGAGGAAATGGCCTCAAGTTGCCCCAGGGGAGGTTCAGATTGGAGATTAGGAGAAATGTTTCCATGGAAAGGGTTAATAACAGCCTTGGACTGGGCTGCCCAGGGCAGTGGTTGAGGCCCCATCCCTGGAGGGATTGAAAAGCCGGGTTGCCCTAGTGCTTAGAGACATGGTTTGGTGATGGTTTTGCTCAGAGTGAGGTTGATGGTTGGACTAGATGATCTGAAAGGTCCCTTCCAACCCGGACAATTCTGTGATTCTATGAAATGCCAGACACTTTAGTCCCCATCAGCCACCCATCCCTCCCAACATTTACACTCCTTTTGCCTGAATAAGAACCGCAAAATCCCACCGGTGGACTTTGATTTCTTTAGGTCACTTAGGGAACAACATTACACGTGTAGTTTTTCCCACCTCGTATCGATGCTGTTCCAAAACAGCAACAGGGGCTGTACTTTTGACAGCTTTTATTATTTTTAAATTTTTTTTCCAGTGGCTTTCTCCCATCGTTTTGATGCGCTCCACTTGGACCGAAGTCATAAAACCACCCACGCTGAGGTCAGCCCCACTTTGTTTCTCCGGCCCCTGAACAGGGAGCAGGATAATTGAGGTGAGATCTCAGTGCGGCAGAGATTCAGGTTTCTACGAGAAGGATGTGCAGATGGTTGGACTTGATGCCAGAGGGAAAAAAAAAATCAAAACACAACATTAAAAATGTGGTTCACTGAAAAGTGAATTATTGAACGATGTCTCGTAAAGTATTAATCATCGTTGGGTGATTGATCCGCTTTTCCTGGTGGGAAATGATGAATTAGGAGCCTGGAGCATCTCTTTTATGAGGAGAGGCTGAGGGACTTGGGTCTTTTTAGTCTGGAGAAGAGAAGGCTGAGGGGGGATCTGATCAACACCTATAAATATTTCAAGGGTGGGTGTCAGGAGGATGGGGCCAGTCTTTTTTCAGGGTGACCAGCGACAGGACAGGAGGTATCGGGCACAAACTTGAACCTAAGAAGTTCCACCTAAACTTGAGGAGGAACTTCTTTCCTGTGAGGGTGGCAGAGCCCTGGAAGAGGCTGCCCAGAGAGGTGGTGGAGTCTCCTTCTCTGGAGACATTCAAACCCCACCTGGACACGTTCCTGTGGGACCTGCTCTGGGTGGACCTGCTCTGGCAGGGGGTTGGAGGAGATGGTCTCCAGAGGTCCCTTCCAACCCCGTAGCGTTCTGTGACTCTGTGAACGTTAGAGCGGGAGAAACCTTCGCTCCCGAGGTTTTCCTTTCACCGGGGAGGACCCGAAGCAGCAGCTCCTTTCCTCTGAGAAGGAAGGGGTTGTCCTGAGAATCCACGGGCGACAGGAGGGTGACCATTGTAGGATTCTATGACCGAGGCGGGGACGAACGCCGCTTTTCCGCGTACGCCGAAGACACTGCTACGTCCTTTATTTTCCTTTTTTGTTGACAAAAAAAATGGCATTTTGCGGGAGGAGGAGGCGGTTTCTGGGTGTGCTGCGGGGAGACGCCTCCCTCCTGCCACCCAACACCCGTGTCCGTGTCGTGTCACACACACTCACACACCCACCCCCCCCCCCGCCTCACACACCTTCCTCCCCCCCCCCCCGCCTCGGTTTCGATTCCCCGCGCGCTCCCGCGGCTCGCGCGGTGACGCGGGAAGGAGGGGGGGGGCGGGCCGGGGGCGGGGCCAGGGGGCGCCCATGTTTAGGGGCGGTGGCGGCGCCTCCTGGGTGCCCCGGTGGCGGTGGGCAGGTAGGGGCAGCGCCGGTCACCTCCCGGTGCGGGGATGCGGGGGGAGGGGGGGCCATCACCGGCCGCCCTTGTGCCTCTTGCGGCCGCTCTGTGCGGGAGATAACGCGCCCTGCGCGGCTGTGGCTGCGTGCGTGCGCTGCGCGGGGCTTGGTGCGCTGCGCGGTTCTTCGTCCTCTGCGCGGTTCTTCCTGCCCTGCGCCGCTCCGTGCACTGCGCGGGGCTCCCCGCGCTGCGCGGTTCTTCCCGCATCGCGCGGTTTCTTCCTTTGCTGCGCGGTTTCTTCCTTTGCTGCGCGGTTTCTTCCTTTGCTGCGCGGTTTCTTCGTGCGGTGCGCGGTTTCTTCGTGCGGTGCGCCGCGCCGCTCCCCTCCCCGCGCTGCGCCGTCCTTCCTGCGCTGCGCGGTTCTCCGCGCACGTCGGGGGCTTCCACCCCCCTTCTCCCCCCCCCCCCAACCCTGCAGCGCAGCCGGGCTGCGGGGGTTGCGGTGGTGCGGGTTGGGAAGGCTGCCAGGGAATGTGCGGGGTGGCTGGAGGAGAGGGGGAGAGCGCATTCCTGCATCTGGGAGCCGGTGTGTTGGCCTGGTGCTGCCTGCGAGGAGGAGGAGGAGGAGGAGGAGAAGCTGGGGGAGATGTGGTGGTGGTGGTGGTGGTGGTGGTGTGTCCCCCCGCTTGGAAAGCGGAGAGGGAGGGAGAGAGAGAACTCCTCCGGCACAGCCTTGAGTTGAAGCATTGTCTCCCCGTGGTTTTGGATCCTTTCCCTGGGAAGGAAAAACTCTGGGACGAGCTCGTGGAGTGGTCGCTTCCAACACAACGGGCTTTTTTTCATGTGAAAAGGAGTTTGGGCACTTCCGAAGAGGGGAAAAAAAAAAAAAAAAACCCGAAAAGATCTCTTTTTTTTCTCTCTTTCTTTTTTTTTTTCTCCCAATGTACAGAAAATGGACCTCGGGTTGCTGGGGTGGGTTTATCGCCAAGGGGAAGAGGCTTTGCTTTCTCTGCTTCCCCATGGAAACGCGCAAAAGGCGGCGCTTCCTACCAGTGGTTTTACCAACGTGGAGTTAAAACTTGTCCAGCGTTGGCTGTGAACTGCAGGAGCTTGAAGACCTGGGTGTTAGCAGCATCTTGGATGTTTTGGTTTTGTTGGTTTTGGTGGGGTTTTTTTGGGTTTTTTTTTCATTCCAGCTACCGTCTCGAACCAATCCAGACAAAAATACTGAGTCGATATCCAGGCTGTTTGTTGCCCTCTGTTTGGTGACAGGGACATTGGCTGGGCTGAGCAAACAACTGAGGTGGTGTCAACATCACCCTCTTGCAGGGAGGGATTTCATGACCAGCAGGGGAAGCAGGGTTAACCCTTTCCGCTGCTTTGTGAGGTTTGGGGAGTTTTTTTGCCCTGTAGAACAGGAAGGACGCTGTGCAGGAAGAATATCAGAGGAGGTTTTGCACCAGATTTTCTGGATATAAAACGGGAGGTGCAAGTCCACCCTCAGTTTACTGGAAATCATTGAGTGTGTGTCCTCATTTCAGCTGGGCCAGACTTAATTTTCTTTCCGGTGGCTGCTGCTTTTCAGATTTGTTATGAAGGGAATGTGGGTAGTGCATATTGTTTTTAGTTGTTGCCAGGTGATGTTTATATTAATCGAGGGCTTCATTTCAGTTTCCCACAGAAGCTGAGAGGGAGTATAGACAGAACAGCTGGCCAACAGTATATATATTTTTTTTTTCCCCTTTTTCCTCCTTTTCTCCCACTTCTCCCTACCTTTCCGGAGGGTGAAGAAGTGAGCGCTTGGCAGTGTGATCCCAGCTGTCAGCTGGGGTTAAACCTGGACAGTAGGAATACACGGAGTTTCTTCTTGAAAATGCAACTCCATACATTCTCTTAGGTATCACTTGTTAGCGGTAGGTTATAAAGAAGGAAGAAACCTTTGAAACTGAAAGCAAAAAATAAAGCCTTGTTTTGTTTCTGTCCTGGTTTGAGATACAACCACTTTTCCTTTTGAGTAATTTTACTTTTCAGTGAGGTCTGTTCCAACGAAGCACACTCTCTGAGGTTCAAGGTATGTTTTTCAGACTGTCACCGCTTCTCGTGGTGATAACCTCTGATGTTTATAGTTAATGCTAAAGAATGGTATGCGGGGAGGCCCTTGCCCATACTTATTCCTATAGCGACCAAGGTCAGCTAACTTCTTTGTGTGCCCCGTTGGAGGGTTGGAAGCAGAAGAGCGTGGAGAGGGGTCCCACCTGCAGGGAGAAGCAGACCAGGACAAGCGACCCAAAACCGACCAGCAGCTTGTTCCATCCCACCCACCCCGTGCTCGGGATAAAAGCTGAGGGATCAAGGGATCAGCTCCCATCTTTTTCAATGGCCGGTGTCTGAGGAGAACCCTGTCTGTTCTTCTGCCTTTCGGTCCTGATCCATGTGTTCCCGAATGCAGTTCTTGTAATCCTGTTCCCTTCTGCTGTTGAGTCCAGTCCCAGTGCCTTTCGGTGATGTGATTGTCATCCCGGGAGCTCAATATTGGTTTTGTATCTATTTAATTATTTTCTTACTAATAGTATTATCTTTTCTTTTTATTGTTAATATTTCATTAAAGCTGGTTTTTTGTTTGTTTTTTTTTCCCCAACCCTTCTTCTCTCTCCCCTTCCTTCTGCAAAGGAAGAGGGGCTACTAGACATCATCTGCTTTGTTTAGTGGCCAGCCCAGCCTAAACCTCAACATTGGCCTTTACCATATCGTCTCTGATATCGAGGTATAACTTGGTACCGCAGGTTACAAAGAAGGGAGGAATTATTAGAAACTGAAAGCAAAAGCCAGACTGTTTGGCTTCACTTTCCAAAACAGGATGTGCTGGGGAACAAGGTGACAGCTACTCCACGTGCGCTTGGCATGGGTTCAGCTCGTGAGGAAAGGAGGAAGGACGTTCCCAGATGCCACCTGAAATCCAGGATGATGTGTTATGGCCTCGTGAGAGGACCTGTGTTGCCCAAATTGAGCAGCAATGTGTTGAGTTCTTGCCTGTAAGCTGAGAGGGCTGGGATTTCTTTTTTTTTGCTTGGGTTACTGCAAGTACGAGGCAGTGCTGGCGTCCTACTAACTCTGGCTGGGTTTTGGTCCTGTTTCTGTGGTCTTGTTTGCTGGTCATGCATCTGAAGAGGAACTGAGCTGCTAAGCAGGGTCAGCTACGTGAGTTTGGTATGCGGCTAGCTGGGGCCGTCAGGCAGCTGGACTTTGTTATTAGTAGTAATTGCTTTATAACAGTTTGGATAAATAGAAACCAATGTACGGTGGTAATCTGGAGAAGAGGAGGACCTCAGGAGGTCATTCAGGTCAGCCCTGCTCTCAGCAGGGTCCTAGGTCAGAGCTTGAGTTTTCTTATGTTTTCATTTTCCTGGCCTGTGTGAGGAACAGCGTGGGGAGTAGGACTTGGGAGGTGATGGTCCCCCTGGACTGGGCACTGGTGAGGCCCCACCTCGAGGGCTGTGTCCAGGTTTGGGCCCCTTCCCACAAAAAAGACCTTGAGGGGCTAGAGCTGGGTCCAGAGAAGGGCAAGGGAGCTGGTGAGGGGTCTGGAGCACAAGTCTTGTGAGGAGAGGCTGAGGGAGCTGGGGGTGTTGAGCCTGGAGAAAAGGAGGCTGAGGGGAGACCTTCTGGCTCTCTCCAACTCCCTGAAAGGAGGCTGTAGCCAGGGGGGGTCGGTCTCTTCTCCCAAGGAACAGGCCATGGGACAAG
>QJSC01018426.1:2677062-2698298 GCA_003697955.1 Calidris pygmaea | reverse complement strand
TGTTTCTGAGGGAAGCTTGGTATGAAATCAAGAGCAGCATGGGATGTTCTGTCTCACTTGGTGCACCAGCACCCATTTGGTATCTCTTGAAAGCACAGCCAGAACTGAGAAGTCTCACACCTGACTTTGAAAGTACAGATGTAGTAACCCTTGCACACTGGACTCAGTGCAGGTATAAATCCTGTCTCAAGAGTGAGATATGTTTTGCGCTTGCAAGATCACAGAATCATCGAATGGTTAGAGTTGGAAGGGACCTTAAAAGTCATCGAGTTCCAACCCCCTGCCCTGGGCAGGGACACCTCCCACCAGACCAGGTTGCTCCAAGCCCCATCCAGCCTGGCCTTGAACCCCTCCAGGGATAGGGCAGGCACAGCTTCTCTGGGCAACCTCTTCCAGTGTCTCACCACCCTCACAGCAAAGAATTTCTTTCTAGTATTTAACCTAAATCTCCCCTCTTTCAGTTTAAAACCATTATCCCTTGTCCTATTGCTCCACTCCCTGACAAAGAGTCCCTCCCCATCTCTCCTGTAGCCCCTTCAGGTACTGGAAGGCTGCTGTGAGGTTTCCCCAGAGCCTTCTCTTCTCCAGGCTGAACAACCCCAGCTCTCTCAGCCTGTCCTCACAGCAGAGGTGCTCCAGCCCTCTGAGCATCTTTGTGGCCCTCTGCTGGACCCGTTCCAACAGGTCCATGTCCTTCCTGTGCTGAGGACTCCAGAGCTGGACACAGTGCTCCAGGTGGTGTCTCACCAGAGCGGAGCAGAGGGGCAGAATCACCTCCCTGGACCTGCTGGCCATGCTTCTTTTGATGCAGCCCAGGATGCGGTTGGCTTTCTGGGCTGCCAGTGCACGTTGCCGGATCACGTTGAGATTCTCATCCACGAGCACCCCCAAGGCCTTCTCCTCAGGGCTGCTCTCCAGCTATTCTCCGCCCAACCTGTATTTGTGCCTGGGATTGCGATGTCCCAGGTGCAGAACCTTGCACTTTTCTTGGTTGAACTTCATGAGGTTCGCGTGGGCCCACCTCTCCAGCCTGTCCAGGTCCCTCTGGATGGCATCCCTTCCCTCCAGTGTGTTGGTTGCACCACACAGCTTGGTGTCATCAGCAAACTTGCTGAGGGTGCACTCAGTCCTGCTGTCCCTGTCTCCGACAAAGATGTGGAACAGCACTGGTCCCAGTGCCAACCCCTGAGGGACACCACCCGTCGCTGGCTTCCAATTGAGCCGTTGACGGTAACTCTTTGAGTGTGGCCATCCAGCCAGCTCCATATCCACCGAGTAGTCCATCCCTCAAATCCATGACTTTCCAATATTGAGACCGGGATGTCATGTGGGATGACAAAAGATGTGCTCTTTTGTCCTCCTTTTCAAATACGCAAAAACTAAGGTGAAAATTTAAGTGACTTTAGGCAAAGAAGTGTTTTTGTTTAATTAATTTTTTTCCCCTCTTAATTAGCATGGATACCATGGAGTATGCACAGTTCATGAGACAAGCTGGGAACCAGGATTTTAAAAATGGAAATTACTCTTTGGCCATCAGAAAGTACGATCAAGCTCTATATATGCTCAACTGTTTAATACAATGGGTCCCGTAAGTATTCTTGAATTACAAGTTGTAAAACCATAAGACAAGTCTGAAATTTGCATAATACTACAGTTAACTCAAAACTGTATTTCTTGCCCTGAGACCTGATTTTCTCCTATCTTTTTTCACGCTCTTTAGTGTACCAGTTTTAGAATTAAAGAGGAATTGCTGTTCCTGACATATGTGGGAGTTTGGTTAGTGACTGTAATCTGAATATTTTTAGATAAGCATCAATTCTAAATTAGTGTAATTAAAGCTCAAATTAATTTTTCATAAACTGTGTTGATTTTGGTTAAATTACTTCTGTTTCTTAGCTGATACGCTGTGGATTAATCTTGCTGTGATTCTGCCACTTAATTGTCACATCTGTGGCCTGTTGTTACATGGGTCATCTGATTATCTTTAAAATTATTCACACAGGTTACTTTGTTCTTCTTACTTAGTCTGTCTTGGTATTCTTATATTTGTTAAAAATAATTTTTCAGCGGAAGGATTGTTTGGGTATTTCTTTCCAAATGTGAAGTGCTTGTTTTCATCAGTTAACATCCGTCGCCAATGTTACTAATGATTAAATAGTTGAGTTTTATGTGAACTATTAAATATTCATTCCTACTGTGTACTAACACTGCTGTTGACCTAATTTAACACCAGCCATTCGTTTATTTTGACTATTAGCTGTTTCATCTAAGTAGTAAAATAAGTCTGGGGCGTGCACAGGGAGTTAGGAGCGAGCGAGGACAGAGCTGAGCAGGCTACTCCTGAGCATCTCCTTTCCCCTTGCCATGGGTTGCCTCGGCAGGATGTGTTTGCCTGCAAGAGTGTGCTCCAAACACGTTCACGTGTGATTGAAAGAACTTTCTTCAGTGGAAATTAGTAGATAGGAGTAAGTTGAAGGATGCAGCTCTGCCGCATGGACTTTGTATGAGAAGTTCTGGGCTCCCCAGTTCCAGAAGGACAGGGAACTGCTGGAGAGGGTACAGCAAAGATGATGTAGCATCGTCTTTGATGCTACACCAGCACCTGGAGCATCTCTCTTAGGAGGAAAGGCTGAGGGACTTGGTTCTTTTTAGTCTGGAGAAGAGAAGGCTGAGGGGGGAATCTTATCGACACCTATAAATCCTTAAAGGGTGGGTGTCAGGAGGATGGACACAGTCTTTTTTCAGTGGTGCCCAGGGACAGGACGGGGAAATGGGCACAAACTTGAACATAAGAAGTTCCACCTAAACCTGAGGAGGAACTTCTTGACTTTGAGGGTGGCAGAGCCCTGGAAGAGGCTGCCCAGGGAGGTGGTGGAGTCTCTTTCTCTGGAGACATTCAAACCCCACCTGGACATGTTCCTGTGCAACCTGCTCTGGGTGGACCTGCTTTGGGAGGGTGTTTGACTAGATGATCTCCAGAGGTCCCTTCTGACCCCGTAGCATTCTGCGATTCTCTGATTCTGTGAGCACAGGCAAGACAGGCTTTCCAGACGACCCGGTACCCTCTGGACTGTAGTCCTATAATTTGTGTGCAGCTCTTTCCAGAAGATCCAGCAGATGCTTTATATACTTTAGTATATTCTATTCTCTAAAACACATTTCTTTGTTTCTTAGCTGGTGTGAATGGGGACAATTCTGTTGACTTCATCAACTGGTGATACAGTAAAACGCGTGTGGGTTGGTTTTTGGTGACCAAAATGAGTTTAGCATCCTTTCCATCTCGCAGTTTCCATTCCTGGGTCTGTTTTCTCCCATTCTTGGTCGCTGGCTTTCCCTGGGCCATATCTAGGAGTGTCGAGGTGGTCCTGAAGTCTTTCTACGTCTTCATACTGCGTTATTCCAGTGAGTTGGCTTTCAGCTTCAGAAGAGACTAGGATATCACTAAGGGTATCACTAAGGTATCAGTTAAGATGTCACTAAGATTTTATAGCTGATGATAATAAATGATAAATAATAAGCAATAAAAACAATGAAAACTAAGTCATCTTTATTTTCTACAGCTCCATTTTTACCTCTGATTTTGTTGGGTGGGTGTTAGGTGGACTTTTTTCTTTTTTTTTTTTCCTTGTTGCTAGCCATAAAGTATGATGCATCCTTTTTCAAGTGAATAAACACTTAATGCTAAAAATGTATTTTTAGGTGTTCCAGGGACATAGCTGTGTTACACTGCAACAAATCAACTGCCTTGTACAGCCTCGGTAAATGGAGAGAAGCAGTGTTTTCAGCCTACCAGAGTTTACGCTGGGATCCGGAGTATGTCAAGGTATTCTGGTGTTGAAGCTGGCAGTTTTTGCATGACTTGCTTTTTAAAACGGGTGTCACTATCTGCTTTTTATTGTGTGTTGGTTTTGAGTTGTGATTAGCAAATATAACATCAAATTCCGGAATCTGTGTCTGACCTTGTACCTGAGCATCAGAATTATACCGTAATAGTACTTTAAATAAAATGAAGCAGCTCTCTTTTGCACCAGGAGATGCTGGTTCTTTCTGGGTCCCAACAAGAGAGGCACCGATGCTTTCAAGAAAGACAGCTGTTTTATTAATAATCCCAGGCAAGGTGATAGGAAGTAATAAAAATCTTACGTGTCCTTGTGATCCTGGAGACCCGGGGGTGAGGCAGCTCCAGCCAGGTCTCTGCAGATCCCAGCCACGGTGAGGTTCATCATCTCTGTGTCCACTTATGGTCTTACAGAGCCTGGCCCAGGGTTCAGACTCATCAGTCACTGACAGCATCGGGTCTGGCATGGGGACTTAGCTTTGAAGGCTCCCTCGGGCAGCGTGCCCTGATATTCTTTACATGTTAATAAGCCTGCAGTTCCTGGGAAAAGTACATGGTGATCGAGGTTGTATTGTATTTCCAGTGGACAAGAACAATACGCTGCACAGACACTTGAGATGAAGTACACGTTGATTAAGTACACATTGACTCAAATACTTGTCTGCTAGGATTTAGCAGTGGTTGTACAATATTTACGATGCGGAGGCATACCCTTGGATTGATTCTTTTGTACAATAAATAATCTTCTGGACCAACCACTGCAGCCTCCAAGATACTTTAGTAGAAGGTATTTGATTTAGATATGATAAAATTGCATGGAAATATCAATTTCACTTGCTTTTTATTGCAGCATGCTGGTTATCTGGTTTGAACAAATTGACTTCACTGTGACTGTGAGCCAGTACAGTCTAGTTCAGTGGTGAATATAAATGTGTTCAGCTGCCACTGGCTGAAGAATATATATATGCGCTGTGGTAAATACTGCAAAATGCAGTGACATGGAAACATAAGCATATATTCTGGACCTTGTGACAAGAAAAAAAAAAAAATCCTGTCCAGAGGAGGTTAAAATATAGTTGCTAACAGTATGTCTTTCATCCTGTAGTTATTTTCCAACGTTGTATTCAGAAATTATCACTCCTAGTGTCTGTGGTGACATCAGTAGCATACTGTGAATTTCAAGGGATGCTTATTCCCCTTTTTTTGAATCTGTGTGTAAGAAGCTGTAAAAATAACCATAATTAGAAACTTTAGGAAAAAATGGTAACATTTTGGTTTGTAGTAAAGATCTCTGAACAGTTTCCCAACAATGGTCTTTGTTGTGTCCTTTTTTTTTTCCAGGCTTATTATCGAGCTGGCCACTCACTGATCATGTTATCAGACTCTTGTGAAGCGATTTCTATGTTTCATAAAGGTTTGATTCTCCTGAGTGCTTCTGCCGATCGAACTCAAATCGCTGACTTCATAGCAGGAATCTTCATAAGTGTCAACGGTAAACTCAAGACCTTAATTTTTCCGAGAGCCTTTCAGTAGTGATGACAACCCAAGTACTTGGTAGGGTGTTCTCTTCATGAGATCATCCATTTGGTCCTTAGTGCAACACGTGTTGGAGGACTGTGAATATGTTGGGTGGCCTAATCAAAAGGATGTGGGGAACTTGATCCACTTTGTGCACAGCAGATGCCAACAGTCCCAAAACACTCTGCAGGGGATTGTGTTGCCTCACAGGAGCATGTCAGTTGTGGAATAGTTAAAACGGTTGAAATTCAGATTCAGGGAGACAGGGTTGGAGATTTGGAGCTCCAGACCCCTAAGGTCTTAGTGGTTTTTGTCCAAACTACTATGCTTTTCTTTCAGCTACGTAGATTTGAAAATAATTAGAAGATGATCAGCCTAAACTTCAGTTTACAGTGCAGCGTATGCCAGTGTGCAGGACTTTCCCTCAGCCAGTAATGGGCGGCAATGAAAAGAGGGAATTTGGCCCTTCTGTGGGTTTTTTTGGGGGGGCAATGTTCACCCTATGTTTCCCTGCCCTCCCCTTTTCCACTTGCTTTTTGGTCCAGTTCACAGGCTTCATCTGGTGGGGCCTGCAGGTGTGCCAGGAGATTCCACGTTGTGCCCCTGCTGCATTTACTTGAACTCATAGCCCTGCGTTAAGGACCTTCATTATCTTTAGCAGCATCCATAGCTGGGCTCACCCACAAGTAGAAGAACCACCATGAGGTTCACAATGTCTTGGGGCTTAGAGGTGTTTCTTGAGGAGAGGGATTCATTTTTTTTCCCCCCTTTGTTTAATGAAGACTGGTTGCTGATGACGGCCAGTTGGGTGGCCGTATCAGTTGGGTATCAACAGTACCAGTTGGGTGGCCAGGGATATTTAAGCCAACATTTGGCATTCTCCTGGGTGTTAGTGCTAAAACTTGTCACTGCGCAATGAAGTAATTTGGTTGGAGACCCCCACTTTAAAGTGCTGTGTATACTAAACAGTTTTCTCGATGGCTTATTCTTGCAGATGAGCGAGTCTTTCCACGAAGTTTTCCCCCTGCATATGACTACATTTTCAGCGCGAGGTTCGATGCCCTCATCTGGCAAGCCGTGATAGAAAGGCTGGCCCAGAAAGGGAAGTGGCGGGTGAGTCTGTGGCTGCGGCGTGGTGGCCACTCATGTCTTACCTCCTCAGGGGGAGCTCCTCTTACCTGCACAGTCCAAACCAGTCGGTATTTACTGTGCCCCGCATCAAACGTCTGGATTTTTTTCAAAGACTTGAAAAATACCTCCAGTGATAAATAATTTTTGAAATTTGTTTCTCGAAGGGATGCAATGAACTTGAAATTCCGCTTGTGTCTTGCTATTGTCTCTGGTATAATTACGGTGCCATCTGGAGTCATTTTTCTTGAAAGAATTTGGGGGTGGGGAAATACATGTTTATGTATTTTTTTATATAAGGGAGACCTTATATTTCATTAGGGAGACCTTATAGCAGCCTTCCAATGCCTAAAGGGGGCCTACAGGAAAGGTAGGGAGGAACTCTTTATCATGGAGTGTAGCGATAGGACAAGGGATAATGGTTTTAAACTGAAAGAGGGGAGATTTAGATTAGATATTAGGAAGAAATTCTTTGCTGTGAGGGTGGTGAGACCCTGGAAGAGGTTGCCCAGAGAAGCTGTGGCTGCCCCATCCCTGGAGGGGTTCAAGGCCAGGCTGGATGGGGCTTGGAGCAACCTGGGCTGGTGGGAGGTGTCCCTGCCCAGGGCAGGGGGTTGGAACTGGATGACCTTTAAGGTCCCTTCCAACTCTAACCATTCTATGTTTCTGAGATTTGTAGTCCCTTTTACTTTTCCTTCTGTCTGACAGCAGGAAAAAGTCTTCTGTGAAAGACCCACAAATAAAGGAGCGTCTTGGTGGAATCACATGGTTGTTAAACGAAACCAGATCATTTAGAAAAACCAAATGTGAATCACCTAAAATTATTTCTATCTTCTTTTCTATAGTGACAGTGTAAAAAAAAAAAAAAAATTAAATAAAAATTGATCATTGTTACGATTACACCCGTCCGGGGTGTGGGTGGCCATTCCGGCGCAGGGGTCTCTGTGAGGGGAGGCCGGGGCTGCCCTGGGCCGGGCAGGTCCAGGCCCAGCCGGCTCCAATGGCCCCACCGCAGGGCACAGCTCAGCCCCGCAGCCACCACGGCGGAGCCTCGGGGAAAACGTCTTTTAAAAAGGGTAAAACCCTGCCCGGCGGAGTGAGGCGGAAAAAAGTGAGAGAAACAGTCCTGTGAGCAGGGTTGGAGAAGGAGAGTAAGGAGCGGGAGGAGGTGCTGCAGGCCCCTTGTGGCCTGTGGAGAGGCCATGCAGGAGCAGGCTCCTGACAGGAACCACAGCCCATGGAGGAGCCATGCTGGAGCAGAAGGGACACATAAGGAGGAGGGAGCTATGAACAGACCACAGTCTCACATTCCATGTCCAACCCCCTGCCCTGGGCAGGGACACCTCCCATCAGACCAGGTTGCTTAAAGCCCCATCCAACCTGGCCTTGAACACTTCCAATGGTGGGGCGTCCACATCTTCTCTGGGCAACCTGTTCCAGTGTGTCACCACCTGTAAAAAATTTCTTCCTTATGTCCAATTTAAACCTACCCTCTTTCAGGTTAAAACTGTTGTGCTGTTTAAAAGTCTCCTTTATATATCGAAAGGCTGCAATAAGATCTCCCTGGAGCCTTCTCTTCTCTGGGCTGAACAACGCCAACACTCTCAGCTTTTCTTTACAGGGGAGGTGCTCCATCCCTCTGATGATCTTCCTGGCACTTCTCTGGACTTGCTCCAAAAGGTCCATGGTTTTTCTCTGCTGGGCACCCTAGAGCTGAACGCAGTAGTCCAGGTGGGGTCTCACTAGAGTAAGAGTACAGAGTGAGAGTCACCTCCTTTTACCTGCTGGCCACACTTTTTAGGCACAGTTGGCTTCCTGGGCTAGAAGCACACATTGCTGACTCGTATCCAATTTTTCATCCACCATTTCCCCCAAGTCCTTCTCCACAGGGCTGCGCTCAATCCATTCATCCCCCATTCTATATTTGATACTGAGGATTGCCCTGACCTTGCTCTTGGCCTTGTTGAACTTTATGAGATTCACATGGGTCCGCTCCTTGAGCCTGTCAAGGTCCCTCTGGATGGCATCCCATTCCTTAAGCGTATCAACTGCATCACTCAGCCTTGGTACCATCTGCAAACTTGCTGAGTGATGCACCAGACACATCACAACGTCTACGTCATTGATGAAGATATTAAATAGTACTGGTCCCAGTACAGACCTTTGAGGGACATGCCTTGTTACTGATATGCACTTGCATGCTGAGCCATTGACTATAGATGCACCCATCAAGTCAATTTCTTATCCATCAAACCCTTATTTCTCCAATTTAGAACTAAGAATGTTGTGGGGGACTGTATCAGAGGCCTTACGGAAGTCCAGATAGATGACATCCATAGTTCTTCCCTTGTCTTCTGGAGAAGTTAGGTGGGTTTTCAAGAAGCAAGGTAGAGTTTTTGGAGAAACTGAGAAAATGGAAAAAGATGGAGTATGCATTTCTTGCCCTCTGCTCAGGATGTTGGTGTAGCTGGGGAGACTCATCCTCAGGAATGTAAAGGTCCATTCCTAAAGCAAAGGGTCACTTCCAAGCTGTATTGGAGGGACTTTTAGGGCTTGGCCTTTCTACATGTTTTTTTATTTCAGAGGACAATTTAATTGGTCATAGCTTTCCACAGTCCACTGTATATTACATTAATTCAGTTGATAAATGGAAAGGGAAATTCAGTAATTGGTTATGATCTTAAAAAAACTATCTGAAATGTTGTCAGCCCTTGCTTGTTTTCCTACAAGATCTGATGAGGCAGTGAAAAACAAAGTTTCTAAGTGTGCTTATAAAATCACTGATGTGGGTTTTTTTCCAGTCTTGTCTTCTGTTGCTGTCTGAGAAGAAAGCATTGCCCGCCAATCTCAGAGTCAACCAGTTATCACTGAGGAATCTCTTTGAGGTAAAATAGCATCCTTTTTTTTTTTTTTCCTTTTTTTTCTTGCGTCTCTTTCTTTTCTTCCTCCTTACTTTAGTGAAAGATTTTCCATCTTGTGTGCAAGGCTGAAACAGATCAAAGAAAAATAAAATAGAAAATCATACATGGACTTGGTATCAGATTATATTAAATCATCTATTTTGTCCCTTTTCATTTGAACATTAAAAAAAATCCTTAGTTTGCATAACTTCTGTATGTAATTCAGTGTTTCCTTTAATTTGATCAAAAGGAATCATTTTCCTGTCAGGTACAGCAAGTTATTCATGTCATGCTTGGAACCTGAGAACTCAGTGCTGAAAAATGTTCGATGTTGGTTAAATTGGGTACGTTTTCCAACCAGGACAATTTATGACATCCTTGGGATAGGGTGTTATTATACTTTGCTAGCCTGTCTCTCAACTGCTTCATGGTGCTGAGTATGATTACAGGGAGTTGAGCTGGGTGCAGTGCTGGAATTTTCCCTTCCCTCAACACCCCAAATTTTTGATAGGTTGCTTTATAGCTAGGCAGCAGCTGCCAGGCTTTCTCCCTAAAGGCTTTGGCACTTTCCAAATGACTTAGAGGATTTTGGCAAGGTGGATACATGGACCTACTTGGCTATGGACCAAGTAGCCACAATTTCTAGTGCCTTTGAGATGATGGCATGTGCAGACAGCAGAATTTGATCTTAATGTTGTTCTTCTGAAACTTGCTCTTTTCTTCATCTTGTGATTCCTCATGTTCTGCAGCATTTGGGAACCTCCAAAGCTTTTTATGCTGGCAGGATAAAATAAAATCTTCCAGTGGTCAGAAACTGCCCTGCTCACGCATAGGATCATAGAATTGTCCAGGTTGGAAGGGACCTTTAAGATGATCTAGTCCAACCATCAACCTCACTCTGATCAAAACCATCACTAAACCATGTCTCTAAGCACTAGGTCAATCCATCTCTTAAATACCTCCAGGGATGGTGCCTCAACCACTGCTCTGGGCAGCCCAGTCCAATGTGCAATAACCCTTTCCGTGGAAACATTTTCCCTAATCTCCAATCTGAACCTCCCCTGGGGCAACTTGAGGCCATTTCCTCTTGTCCCATCACCTGGGACTTGAGAGAAGAGACCGACCTGTGAGCTAGTTGGCCTTGTAGGGCTCACCGCACCCTTTGTGCAGGGTAATCCCACCAGAACACTTGGAATGTGTGAAGGGGTGGGCAACCATTGCTTCTGCCCCCACCAGGGTATAGCTGGAGACCGACTGTGAGCCAGGAGCCGCTGGTAGTCCTTATCAGTAGCACACCAGCTTTCTAAAGGCATCTCACAGCGTACGTGTGTTACCATGCAGTGGATGCCCAGCCTGTTTCAACTGGAGTGACGTAAAGCATTTCTTCTGGGCCATTTAAAAATGCCTTTCTGTATGCGTTTTTTTTTTGTTTTGTTTTGTTTTATTCTTCCATTTCTTTGTGTGTATCAGTTAATTATAATTCTGCTGTATGGAACCTGCTTTTAAAAGATACAGTTACACATTGATTGAGAAAGTCCATCAGGCTGTGTGCTGAAGTATACTAGGTTTCTTACAGCACTGTGATTTTCCTGATGGAAACTTTAGAAAGTGTTAACTGTAGACTACGCAGTACATGTTCTTGGCATTTACTGGCTGGCAAATTAGCGGTTTTAGGGTATATTGATGGAATATAGCAGAATTTGCCATTTGGGTGTTAACAGTGCTTCTGCTACTTTTGCAATAGTAGTTTCAAGTTGGAGCTTTTTCCATAAACACGTTTCAGTTGCGTGCCTGACAAAGCCAGTGAGAGAAATTCTGAAAAAGAAGGAGAAAGCAAAGAAATAAGGCCATGTGCTGGGTCCTACATTTCGGTCCCACCAACCCCCTGCAGCGCTCCAGGCTGGGGGCAGAGTGGCTGGAGCTGCCTGGCAGAAAAGGACCTGGGGGTGTCGGTCGCCTGTGGGCTGAAGATGAGCCAGCAGTGTGCCCAGGTGGGCAAGAAGGCCACCAGCATCCTGGCCTGTGTCAGGAACAGTGTGGGGAGTAGGACTCAGGAGGTGATGGTCCCCTTGGACTGGGCACTGGTGAGGCCCCACCTCAAGGGCTGTGTTCAGTTCTGGGCCCCTCAGTACAAGAAGGACATTGAGCTGCTGGAGCGTGTCCAGAGGAGAGCCACCAAGCTGGTGAGGGGTCTAGAGAACAAGTCCTACAAGGAGAGGCTGAGGGAGCTGGGCATGTTTAGTTTGGAGAAGAGGAGGCTGAGGGGAGACCTCATTGCTCTCTCCAATTCCCTGAAAGGAGGATGTAGAGAGGTGGGGGTTGGCCTCTTCTCCCAAGGGAATAATGACAGGAGCAGAGGAAATGGTCTGAAGTTGGGGCAGGGGAGGTTTAGATTAGATATTGGGAAGAATGACTTTCCTGAGAGAGTGGTCAGGCCCTGGAACAGCCTGCCCAGGGAGGTGGTGGAGTCACCATCCCTGGAGGCATTTAGGAAACGTTTAGATGTGGCACTTCAGGGTGTGCTCTAGTGGCCAAGATTGTAGGGTTTTTTTATGTGTGTGTATGGTTGGACTCGGTGATCTCAGAGGTCCTTTCCAACCATGATGGTTCTGTGAAATAAATTACCATCTCTTCTGGGCTTGTTCGTAGCGATAGCAGAAGAACGAGTGGATGAGTACACAGAAGTGTGCCTTGGTTAGGTCTCATCAGACAGGTCTGCTGTGTTAGTGCCGGCAGAGCAGCTCATATGGGTACTTTATGCTACTCTCCATCACCCCGGGTGTGTTTGCTGAGTCTTTTGTGAGAAGAGAGGGTGGGCCAGTGTTGAGTTTTGGATCAGAACTGGTCTGCCAGGCCCGTGGCCAGGCAGCAGCAGGGCTGTGGTGCTGGAGTAGCGTAGTAGCTGTGGTGGGAACAAGGCACGAGACCCTCGGATTAAAGCAGGTCCTGGGCAAAGGTACGCACTGCCGCTGCCGTGGGTTGCAGCTCTCAGTGACACCTTGTCCTGGAGCACAGAGACAGAAAAGTCCTGCGAGTGGTGAACGTGCTCCTCACGCTGACAGTAAAGCACGGCGGGGCAGTAGAGGACACGTGCAGGGTGTCTTAACACAAAAATCTTCCTTCCGAGACAAGCAAATCAACAGGCTTCATTGAGAGAGGAGGACGAAAAGTGGCAAAATAGCATGTCCTTCGTTGCTGAGTTGGCCCCACCAGTCCTAGCTATTCCAGTGGCTTTGTTGTGTGTGTGTAAGGCTGAAAGTATCGAAATGAAAGATCCCTAAGCGTCGCTTCTCTTCTGCAGAAATTAGAAAACGTGGCTTTCTGACAACGCAAACTTCCCCTGCTGCCACCCCAGGCTCCCTGTCATTTGTTGTATTTTGATTTTGTAACTGCGCACAAACAGTAATTCTTGCCAGTCAAAATTTGGCATGAGGTGTTAGGGAAAAAAAAAAAAAGATGTATTTGTGGATGTTGGAAGCATGTGTGAAGACTGCTATTTAAAAAGATGACTGGCACAAAGGGAGAAATTATGTCTGAATGCTGTTTCCGAGCACCCCCTCATGTCCTGATCCCTTGACAATAGTGTCTTAATTTCCCTCTGAGCTTCCTCTGCCCACCTCGAGTTGCCCGTATTGCTGTACCCCTTGTGGACTGTGCTTCATGTTCCTTAAGTCCTTGCTGGAACATCCTTTTTCAGTTCAGCTGCCTTCTGCTCAGGCTATGCGCTTTCAGTCTTGGTCTGTAAACTTCCCTGTAAATTCCATATTTTTATCAGATCACCTTGTAGGAATTTGTCTGGCTAAAAACATGTCACCTTTGCGTAAGCTGTCGTATTATCATTGTTGTCTTAATAATGCCAGATGCTTGCTGAGCTGGATGAGAGTAGGGCTTTGCCCTGCTTTTGAGCCACGGGCTTCCTGAGCTTTAAAAGGACTAGTCACCTGAGTTCCCTAAAGCCCTTTCCCCCAGTTTAACTCAGTTTTCCCAATTTCAAGTATTTCTCCAGCCTTTTCTTGCTTTGGGGTAACTGCCTGCATGAGATGCCTCTTCCAAGCTTAAAAGACACAATATCTGGTTACAGATTTGTGTATTTGCACTGCCGTAAATAACATTTAATAGACAAGTGCGAGGCAGAAACTTGCAGTCAATTACAGAGAAGAAATATAGAAATATTATAAAATAGACTTCAGTTTCAGTACTCTTCAGAGCAGGACAAGATTCTTTTAAGACTCGTGAATATCTCGTAGGAGAAAAGTCCTGAAAGCTCCTGAAATTTCAGAAGCTTGTCCTGAAATTGTTACACATAAAATAAATATTTAATTTTACAGTGGATACTGCTTGGTTGTTACTTTTCTGCTGTTTATTGTCATAAAAACCATGGAAATAGGATTAAAAAGAAATGCCTTTTGAGGATGTATAATAAAGTGTTGCAATTTTTCTCTTTGTTCTTAGACTTTTGAGTTGTATGGGCGTGGTGAGAAGATACAAGAAGTAGCGGAGTTAGTCAAGTGGCTGATTTCCATGGGGGCAAAAGCTGAAACCATTGGAGTGTATCTGCTTCATGCTGTGATCAGACTGTGTATCAGAGCAAGTGAGTGACATCCGCAGCTAAAACAAAACAAAGACGGCCTTTGTCAGAGAACTGACAGCTAGAGCTTTTTAAATTGTTTTTTTTTTTTTTTTTTTAAACTAATAACTAATCACGGAATCATAGAATTGTTGGAGTTGGAAGGGACCTCTAGAGACCATCTAGTCCAACTCCCCTGCCAAAGCAGTGTTGCCCAGAGCACAGCACTCAGGATGGCATCCAGGCGGGGCTTGAAGATCTCCAGAGAAGGGGACTCCACACCCTCCCTGGGCAGCCTCTGCCAGGGCTCTGCCACCCTCACCCCAAAGAAGTTCTTCCTCAGATTGCAGTGGAACTTCCCACGTTCCAGCTTGTGCCTGTTGCCCCTCGTCCTGTCACTGGGAACCCCTGAAAAGAGCCGGCTCCATCCTCCTTCAACCCACCCTTTAGATCCTTGGAAGCATGAATAAGGTCTCCCCTCAGCCTTCTCTTCTCCAGGCTAAAGAGTCCCAGCCTTTCCCCATCAGGGAGATGCTCCAATCCCTCCACCATCTTTGTTGCCCTTCACTGGACTCTCTCCAGCAGTTCCCTGTCTCTCTTGAACTGGGGAGCCCAGAACTGGATGCAGGATTCCAGTTGTGGCCTCCCCAGTGCAGAGCAGAGGGGGAGAATGACCTCCCTCCACCTCCTGGCCACGTTCTTCCCTACGCAGCCCAGGACTCCATTGGCCTCTTGGTGACAAGTCCTGCGACCTCGGTGTGGAACAACAGTTTCAATATGTGCTAAAGAATCGTGAGTCAATCTCAGAGTTGCATGTACAGCATCACATCTTTCACAATGCAGCTGGCTCTTACCACTATTTCATTCATATGTTTCTTCCATATAACATAAGAAGTTCCATCTAAACATGAGGAGGAACTTCTTCACTTTTGAGGGTGGCAGAGCCCTGGAAGAGGCTGCCCAGAGAGGTGGTGGAGTCTCCTTCTCTGGAGACATTCAAACCCCGCCTGGACATGTTCCTGTGGGACCTGCTCTGGGTGGACCTGCTTTGGCAGGGGGTTGGACTAGATGATCTCCAGAGGTCCCTTCCAACTCCATAGCATTCATTCATCATTCTTTGATTCCCTCTCCTACTCCCTGTATTTGAGAAGAGGTTTCATGCAGATGCATCTTACCACTCCATAGGGGGGATAAAAAACAGGATCTGTTTCTGCTGTATCTCTGTTTAACATTTATAGCAAGTGGGTTTTTTTGATCATTTCAGGAAAGAACAATCTCTTCAGGTGGTTACTGACTCAGAGGCCGGACTTGAAGGATAGGATCAACCAGCGCGACAGAGATGGATGCACCCTCCTGCATATTGTGGCATCTTCCAGTGAATACTCCCAGAAACGCAGTAAATACAATTTTTTTTTTTTGATTTTGTGGTGTCTTGTTTTCAATTGGAAAAGTTAGTAATTGAAGATAATTTCAGAGCCTGGTGTTAACTATTTCATGCTAAAGAGGAAAATGGGAAAGTCCTTTTATCTGAATGTGGACTTACTAATATTTAAACACTTCAACAATTCCCTTTTAAAAGAGAATTGCAAAGGGAAATCTTGTATAGCTGATTTGTGACCGGGTTCTTTGCTCTTTCTTTGGCTGGGTTTGATTTCCCCCGCAAGTACGCTCCAGTTTGTTGATGTGCCCTTAAAATCCTACTAGACCACCTGAAGACCTGCCCTGTTCTTTTATTTAGGTGAAGATGTAAAACCTAAGTAGCGGTGTACCTTGGCAGAGGAGGAAAATGAAATGCTTTCCTTTATGTTTTCCGTGGTATTTGATGTTAACTTGGCCTGGCTGTTTTTTCTTGTATATCTTACTGTGCCCACTAGGTGGCAACAAGAAATAAGCGTCAATGCCAAGGTAACACCAGACTTTTAGGTCATTAAAAGCGATGACATTCTGGCGGTTCTCGTTAATAATAGGGGTGAAATGCCCGCAGCTTATATCTAAATAATTTTATTTTCTGGAAAGGTGTAACATGTCTTTTGCGGAAGTTCCGTCTGTCGCTAAATGACTCCCATTTCCAGAAGATACTCTGTGTGTTTATATCTTTATTTATTTATTAAAGATTATTTATAATTACATTTATATATTATAGAGAGAATATATTTTTTAAAATGTGTTTGTGTCATAGAATGGTTTGGGTTGGGAAGGGACCTTCAAGATAATCTACTTCCAGCCCCCCTGCCGTGGGCAGGGACACCTTCCACTACACCAGATTCCTTAAATCCCCATCCATCCTGGCCTTGAACACTTCCAGGGATGGGGCATCCACAGCTTCTCTGCGCAAAGAGAAGTTATATTTATATTTATCTAACATGAGTATTATTTATAGAGTATATATATTNGAGTATGTTTATAAATATTTATATAAAAAGAAAAACCTTGCATCCATCAGAAAATCATGTGGTTTATGTTGCATAGGAAAGAAACGTGGTGCCTAGCTGTGTATATTCACGCCTGAGTCTGTGAAATATTCTGGTATATCGAATCACCTTCCAAACAGTAGCAAAATCCCTTATTTTGGCTTTTTTTTTTTTCTTTATGTACAGGGCAGTTTGCCTAGAGGCTGGAGAACAGGGTTGGGGCGTAAGGGAGGGGGTGAATTCCACATCTGTGCCTGGTGAGATGCTCATGAGGCACCCATTCACTTTGTGTTTCTGTGCTCTCATTTCCCAGTTAATAATAATGAAGATGGAGTTTTCATTTTTTTGAAAGGGTTTCTTTAGGGGAAAAATACCTAATAATACTTCATTCTTATGACACTGGAATATTTTTTTTTCATTTTTTTAATTTAAAGTTATGCTAGAAATTGTGCCAAAAAATTAAAAATACAAAGGAAAACAGAAGTAAACCCCTGAAGAATGAGAATTTTTCTTCCTCTAATGTTTATTCATGTATTGTTTTAGGCCAAACAGAAGATGTGATCATGCTCCTGAATTTTGGGGTTGATCCCACTGTTCCAGATGCGCAGTCAAGATACGTCATAGATCTCTTGAAAAAGAACAAAAACTTCGATGCTGTAAAAGCAGTCAGCAATCACATTGAGAAACACCCTTCCTCTGAGAAAAGGACAGGTACTACATGGGCTGTGTGCTTTTCCTGTTTTAAAATTATCTCCTTTAGATACAAAATGGTTTTATTTCTCATTGGTAATGGTAGGTGGTTTTTATGTAACTTTTCTTACGAGTTGTCACCCTGATCTCCTGTCTGTCAATGAGGAACGTTTGGTCCCTGCCTGAAGGTGAATGCTGTCCAGCTGATGTTCTTCATATATCATGCAATAAATAACTACAAGTTGGTCTAAATTACTGTAAGCCACTGTAGTTACTGTAGTCCACATCCTTAACATGAGGGTCCCCCTGCCATAGAAACTGCTTCTTTTTGGTGTTTTTTTAGTTTTAACCTTCTACCTTCGCTTCAGTTTTTGGAAATGAAACATTTTGTTCACGTATTGCTGGTGTATTTGAAATGCTTGTAATAACAAAAAAAAATATTGACAAAAAAAGGGAAGCTTTGAAATGTTGAAAACGTGAGTGAAAAGTTGCTGACATTTAAAAAAAAAGTAACATTTTAGTAAGAGCTCCTTGTTCACAAAATTTTAGCCATCTTTGACCTATGTGGGTGATACGCAGCTAAAATTCCTGTATTACTTGGAAAATTTTAACTTCTGCAAATATTAAGGCAAAAGAGTAGCAGAGCAGATTTTCAGACTAAAACTATGAGAACCTCTTATAACCAAAGCAAGGGAGCTAAAATTTAGTTACACTCTTGGAGTATGGGGAATCTTCACAGAATGTTTTAAAAATTATTAATGGTATTTCTAGGCCGTTTGCAAAGGACCTGTTGTCATACAGAAAGACACAATTCTTAATTGTCCCAGTGCCAGTATGAAATTTTATGAACTGGGGTGATAAACAGGTTTCCAGTCTGCTTTTTTATAACAGCCTGAAAAGGATTTTGACTTGGTCTGCTTTTTTATAATTTTCCATTCTGGAAACTAACGTAGCAAGTGTGATTGCCCAAATAATGGGAATTTGCTCTTCCATGGCAATAAGCAGGAATGAGAAATCATACGAATTGTACAATACCACCCCCGTGTGACAGTATTGAGACTGGCTCACACTTACATGGTTTCTTGTCTGCCCTAACAAATGGAGCAAGCCTGAGCTGCCCGTATAGTCAGAGAGAAGCTGGTTGGGGCAGGAGGTGGGGAGCTCTCTACCCTCAGGACCGGAGGGTCTCTGCAAGATGCACCTTCTTGGCAGCATGGCGCTACAGCTTGGTTGCTACTTACATCTGAGCTCTGAAAGAGACTGTAGTGGGCCACAGACATTTCCAGCCAAGGATTTGGTCGTAGGTGACCATTCAGACAAGCTCTTGTGAGTATCCACATGAGAACTGATGGATTGACTGGTTAGGCAAGATGTTCCTGACCAGCAGGTGGAGGGAGGTCATCCTCTCCCTCTACTCTGCCCTCGTGAGGCCCCATCTGGAGCACTGTGCCAGTTCTGGGCTCCCCGGTTCCAGAAGGACAGGCAACTGCTGGAGAAGGTACAGCAGAGGACCACAAAGATGAGGAGGGGCCTGGAGCATCTCTTTTACAAGGAGAGGCTGAGGAACTTGGGTCTTTTTAGCCTGGAAAAGGCAGAGTGGGGGGATCTGGGTGTCAAGAGGATGGGGCCAGTCTTTTTTCAGTGGTGCCCAGGGACAGAACAAGAGGAAATGGGCACAAACTTGGAACATAGGAAGTTCCATCTAAACAGGAGGAGGAACTTCTTCACTTTGAGGGTGGCAGAGCCATGGAAGAGGCTGCCCAGAGAGGTGGTGGAGTCTCCTGCTCTGGAGACATTCAGACCCCCTCCTGGACATGTTCCTGTGGGACCTGCTTTGGGTGGACCTGCTCTGGCAGGGGGTTTGACTAGATGATCTCCAGACATCCCTTCCAACCCTTATAATTCTGTGATCCTATGTGATTCTGTGATTCCTGCAGGACTTTGAGATTCAGAAACTGAGGAGGTAGATGCTGCAACTGATCTTTTCAAGTCATGGTTTAGACTACTCTTTAAAAATGAGTCCCAAGTGTGGAAATTGTTGATCTTGAAAGTGTTTCTTCAGTATAGCCTTTCTGTGATGCCTTGGTGCCTGATCTGCTTGTTTACCCTGGCACAAACCAACCAGAACTTGTGTTGGCAATACAGGTGCTATTAGGCCAAAGCATGACCTATTGAAACCAGAACTTGGCTTGTGTTGTGCAAATCTCAAAGCGCAGATGGAGCAGGCAGATAAAACCTGGCAAAAAGCAAAGTTTTTAGGCTGCATCTCTATTTTCAGGCGTGCATTCCATATAAGTTTACTGGAAAGCACTGGGTTTCATTGCACTTGCATCTTACGGCTCCTGGCAAGCAGATTTCCACAGTTTCTCTTTCTTTACTGTAGAGATCTCTGCCCTGGAGAAGGTCTTAGCCCAGTGGTTCTCATTTAGGAGGTTAACACCAATCCCCTTGTGGTGGTAATTGCTTTGGTTGGTGTTCCAGGTAGCTCAGCCTGTCTTTTGTGGTTAGATTTTTTGTTTGTTTGTTTGTTTTGGCAATGCACAGCCTCCAAGAATTTTCTAGGTTTAAGAGCAAAATGAGAAGCTGGAGAATAAGCCTCTGCTTTACAGGTAACAGCCTGAGGTTAGTCCTCGTTGCTAAAAACATGACCAACCTTGGCTGTCTTTTTGTCCTAAAGGATAAAGCTACTGGTTTTTTTGGTCTTTGATGTAGTTGAATTCCTCAAAGCTTTTAGGAAATTCAGGCTAAGTCTTTCAATTTTCATTTAAGGGTATTTATTAGGACATAATTTATAATCTGCCATTTACCATTAGCTATGTATCTCTTAAACTTGTAGGTATGATTTTGATGTGTTAGGGTTTTATTTGTTTTGTTGTTCTGGGTTTTTTTGTATTCATTTTAGGAGGACAAATTATTTTATGGTGATATTTCTTAAATGCCACTGAGGAATCAGCCAAGCTCAGGACAGCTGATTAAAACTACGCTGAAAACATTACTGCTTTTAGTCATCTGCTCTAAAGTCTGAACACTGGTATCATTGCGAGGCAGCAGTGTCCTGCCTTCATGCAGATCAACTTGTAAACCATTAAAATTTTCAGCTTAGTGTATTTTGGTAAAGGATATATTCAATGAGTGTATCAAATATCCTTCGGGATATGAGGTCCATCGCAGGACTGGCTTTGGCAGTAAGAGTTTCAGCCATCTGATTTTATCCTGCCACTGCACATTGCTCAGAGCCCTGAGATATAATGTGTTACAATCCTGCCCTGAAAACATGGCAGCAAGGAACTGGCTTTTCAATTTCTGTGATCTTTTGCAGGGGGGAATGAAAGCAGAGACGTAGCTGATACAGATTCTCTCCGGAATGTTCTTGAGCAGTTCGTCCAGTTCTACAAATTTGAGAATGGAGCACATCATAAAAACGTGTGGAAGGAAGATGCAGTTAGGCAATTTCTGAAAGTGCTGTCTTCTGTGAAAGGTACAGCAAGTTCCCATTTCTCCCCTTCACAAAACTTAATTGTTGTGACAAACATGGTCAGTGCTAACATACAGTTTTTGCTCTCTAACTTTTCCTTCCTTTCTCAGTTTCTGCAACTGATATTACCGGAGTAATGTGCTTTTACTTACTTTTACTGTTGTGTTTTGCACTGAAATCCACCAGAACACGCACAGAATTTCAGTATGATGAATCAAAATGTTCCAACTTATTTGGCTGTCAGCATCAGGACAAAAAGATGCAAGCATTGCATTTCTTCTGTTCTGTAATGGGTTCATTATTCTGCGATTAGCCTATGGTGAGAGTGATTTTATTGTGTGGTTTAAGTGAGTTATGTTGTCTTGACTGTCTTGCAGAAATCCCTGAAGGGGTGGTTTGCAACATCTCCCATGCCTGTGCGAACAGCTTCGTAAAACAGTTGCTGGAGAAGCAAATGTGGCCGAGAGTTTTGCTGCTTCTAACAGGGAAAGCCAGTGGGGAAGAGCCGTCGGGTGGAGGACTCTTCAAAAACTGCGATCTTTCAGACGTTGACATCGGCAATGTTATCCAGCAGTGTGACAGATGGGATAAGCAAGAGAACCTCATAAGATGCTTGATTGAACGAGGAGGTGAAAAACTATGCAATATTGATGTGTTCTAATAGATCTGATATTTTATTTGGCACCAGAATGTCAGAAACACCAATGCA
>QJSC01018426.1:2639040-2676554 GCA_003697955.1 Calidris pygmaea | reverse complement strand
CTGCTTTGGCAGGGGAGTTGGACTACACGATCTCTAGAAGGTCCCTTCCAACTCCTGCAATTCCACGATTCCGTAAGGCTACATGGGGTGGAAGATGTTTTTCAAATGAAATTTGGCTGCCAGGGTTGGTAAAGGTAAAAGATCAAAGATTTTTGTTGCTCCTTGGCGTGTAGTTTCTTTGGTTTTTAATTTCTTTGTCTCCAGCCACAATATTATCTTGATTGGTAGAAACTGTAAGCCACAGTCTTTAGGTTCAGCCTGTTGTTAGGTTACAAGCAGTTGACTACTGCAGTGATTTCAAAGGTCTGAGCAGATGTCTGTCTTTTTTTCAGCTAGTGCGGACATCATCATTTTTCTTGCTTTGCATGAGATTTATTCCTAGGATTACTGTGGCATTTTTCATTTCGTCTTATAACTTGATCTTAGCTACAAAATATAGACACACAGTCCTGCTTCAGCCTTCTGAGTGCCAGAGGTGCAGGGAGGCTGCTTGTTTCAGACAGTGACTGACCTCCTTGAAGAAGGTGTGGTCTGGCCTTTCTGTCCTGTCACAGCAGGAAGACTAGTTGCTCAGCTTAATAGAAGATCACAGGACACTCTGAAGATTTTCTTAATTAATAACTCTCTAACAGATGTACATTTAAAGTGTAAAAAGATGATGGAGAAAAAAACTCAGTAATCGGCATGTGCCTTCATCTGTTTAGAATTTTCTGTAGTTTGCAGATCTGGTATATGAGATTTAACCCCTCGTATTTTCATGTCCTTCACACCAGCTCTGCCAGATGGGATTGGAACCAGCTCTGAAATACCACTGCAAATCTGCCTCCAAAAGAATTACTTTGAACTGGCATATTTGCTGCTGACCAAAGGTGCCGATCCTCGAAATGTCTCCGTTGCACCAGGAGATACTCCTTTGCATGCTGCGGTTTCCATCTGTTTAAATAATAAAGGTAAGGCTTTGGTGGGCTTTTGAGGGCTCTAGCCAGATGTGCACCGTTCATTTTCGCAGCAGCTGTTCAAAACAGCCCCATTTCTTGCCTGTCCAGCCCACTGCCCCTTCTGCTGTCTACTGATGTGAGAAGAGCAGATCAGGATGTTTGAGTGTGTCTCAGCCCCAAAATCTGCAGGCCAGAAGATGCCCCCCAATCTTCGTTAAGCTGATGTGTTCTCCTTTGTGGTTGCAGTGGCTGGGACTATGAGGAGACTTAATGGCAGCTCAGGTGACGAGAGGGAGTTAAGCAGCTGTAACATCTCTGTCAGTTACTGTTTTGTGAACATATTCTTGTTTCATCAACCTGATTTAGAAAGGAAGGCTCTTCTCTGAAACCCTGTTAAATGTGCACTGGGTGGGAAGGAAGTAAATGGGAAGGATCTAGGAAGAAACAGAGGTAAAGGCAGAGCAATAGCAGCAGACTTTGAAGGAAATCCTACAGAGACGTGTGAAATGTGTTTCCCTTTTTTTTTTTCAGTTGAAAATCAAGCTTAAGTTTTATTCAGAGAAGTGAGATAGCTGTAGGGCTTACCTTTTTATGTAAGAAATTAAGATAGGCTATCAAATTAAGCCCCAAAGTCAGGTTTGATTTTAAATTAACAATGCATTTTTGAGCTGAAGGATTAAAATAATTAAAAATACTGAATTTATTCATTTTTAAAGCACAAAAAATTTATTTAATAGCTTTAAAGAGATTAAAAGCATAGATACTGCCAACTGAAAATTTAAAATCAAAAGATTAAGAAGTCCAATGACAATGTCTTCTCTTAAGTATTTTTCACTGTGTAAAGTTTGGAAGGTGGAATTCCTTTACAATTATTTTACAGTTAGGAAAGAAATGTTTCACACGTATTATCTGGATTAAATCCAGAAAACTGTAGAACTTTTTCTTTTTTCCTCCTCCTTTTCCTCCTCCTCCTTTTCCTCCTCCTCCTTTTCCTCCTCCTTTTAGTTTTTCTCTTTCTTTTCCCCAGGGAGGTACTGGACTAATCTTACTTTGTAGGAAATTGCTTTAGGGACCTCAGATATCAGGAAATAGTTGGGATTTGTCGCAGATTATTTTAGAAAACCAGAGTTCTCTGCAGCAGAACACTTCAGGTTGGCATATTGAAGTGAACCAAATGACTCCAGAGCAGTACCCAGAGCTTCTGCTTGGTCCAGATGACCAGAGCCACCAGCCTACCCTGGGTAGCAGTTGGGGTTGATGTTGAAATATGAGCGAATCTGCCTGCACCCAGAGGTTAAAAAAGGAATGAAATTGGCTGATGCTACAGGAACAATTGCAGCACTAGGGATTTCTAAAGCTTTGCTGCTGTCGTGTTGTTTTTTCCCTCAATGTTAGAAAAGCTCAGTTTTGAGCCATTTCAAATAAGCATGTTTTACAAACATGAAACGTAGATTATTTTTTCTTTTGAAAGCAAATTTTCATTTAATAGCTGCAGAATAAAAAAAGTATTAAAAACTGTTGGCTTTACAAGCAGCCTTGTGAAGCAAATGATTTTTTATTGTACTTGTTCTCTTCCTTTCAGGTGGTACTGGTTTAAATATCCTGAACTATCTACTTGATCTCTTTGCTTCAAGACCTTCTGACTTCCCGTATCTTAATCCAAATGTGCAAGATGAGGATGGAAATACAGTGATGCATGTCGTTTTTCAGAGAGGATTTTCAAAACAGGCTAAGAAAATAATGGAGTCATTGGCAAAATTTGATGTTAACTTTAATATAAAAAACAAACGTGGAAGAGATGTGAGGCATAGAATTAAAAAAAATGACCCACTGCTACTTGCCTGGAATAATGCTGCACTGGAGAAAAAGAGGTACCGGCAGGATATAGCAGGGCAGTCGGTTAAAACATCTAAACCCATTCCAGCCTCTGAGATTCCCCAGCCAAAGAGCACAGGGCGTTCTGCATCTGCGTCCTCATTAAAGGCACCATCTGGCAACGCAGCACAGGATGATTTAAAAACTTCGTGTTCTGCAAAGACAAAAAAAGGTCAGCTGGCAAAGGAAGAAACAGAAAGCATAAATAGCCCATTAACGTTGCGAGAAAGTTTAGTGCAGGCAATCACAGCTTTAATTCAGCAATTGAAATTGGGTGACGCTCTGAGAAAGGAGCATCCTCTGGTGCAAAAGCCATCTTCAGCCCGGATTAATTTGGAAGAGGGAAGAAGCGAGTCCTCGCAACCTTGTGGGAGCACCTCTTACCCTGAAAGAAAAGGGGATGATTGGGAGAAAAAGAAGAGAGCAGCAGAATTTAGTATGGCCCTGCCTAATGGAGAGAAGGAAGAACCAGAGGAAGAGAAGGGCAAGATTCTGGATATTGAGGCGTATGTGCAGGAGTTTGATAACATGACCTGGGAAATAGAGTGCACTCCTGAAATGCTGAAGACGTTGGGCAGCAAAGCTGTGCCTCATTACCTGAAAACTAAAACTATAAAGACAATTAAGCGGCTTGGCAACGGGGAATGGACTAGGGGCCTTCAGAAGCCACTGAAACACTTGAAAGCCAATATCCAGCTGTATGAAGCCAAGTTGGGCAAGGGTGCAAGAATGCTATGGGAACTTGCGATTGACTTTTCTCCTCGTTGCAGCGAGAGTGCGGAAAAAATTATGGAGACGGAACAGGCAAAAAGTCTTCCAGAAAAATCGGGTAGAGTTTATACGGAAATAATCAGAATTTGGGCCATTGTTCTCGACCACTGCAAGCTGGACCGTGTCTTAGATAATATATGTATTTCCTACAATCGTGGTTTATCCTGCATCTTGAGGAAAAAGCTAAAGGGCATAAACGAAGGGCATCAGAACCACAGTGTGACAACGGAGAAGCGCGTTCCACGTTGTTACGTTGAAGACCTAGAGGCAGAAAAATCAAAAGAACGTCCCATACCTGAGTATTTCCCTCCAGCCAGTGCAGCAGAATTAGAATACAATATAATGAAATTTCACAGCTTCAGTACTAACATGGCGCTTAACATTATAAATGATGTACATTCTTCTGTTGAATACCCTTTCCGAGTTGGGGAGTTGGAGTATGCAGTAATTGACCTCAATCCAAAGCCCATGGAACCAATCATTTTAATTGGGCGAAGCGGGACGGGGAAGACAACTTGCTGCTTGTACAGGCTTTGGAAGAAATTCTATTCGTACTGGGAAAAATCCACCTTGGCGAATAGTCCTCTGCTGGAGAGGCAAACGTGGCAGCAAAGACAGTGCAGTGAGGTTGAAAAAGCGAGGTCGGAGGAGGAAGAGAGTGAACTAAACCAGGACAGTGATGATTCGAGCGAGGAGCAGGTGAGCGATGATCAAGAGCAGGGCAGCGAGGATGAAGAGGTTCCTGTGGGCACAGCCGGTGCAGGAGCCAATTTATGTCACGACCACAAAGAAGACCAAAGGCAGATTAGCGCAGAAGCATCAAACAGGCTGGAGCACCTGCACCAGATTTTCGTGACCAAAAATCCTGTCTTGTGCCAAGAAGTTCAGAAGAATTTCATTGAACTTAGCAAGTCTTCCAAGGTAACCAGTCACTTCAAGCCTCTGGAGCCAAATGTTCACAAGCTACAAGACATTAAAGATGAAAATTTTCCGCTGTTTGTCACCTCCAAGCAGTTGTTGCTGTTACTGGATGCATCCATGCCTGACCCCTTTTTTCTGAGAAATGAAGATGGAAGTCTTAAAAGAACCATTGTTGGTTGGAGTCCTCAGGAAGACTTGGTTATACCAAATTGGCAAGATGAGGATGAAGAAGGTAATGTTGAAGCAGAACATGGTGATGATGAAGGAACTGCCGATGTATATGCTAGGGAAAGTGATCCTCGGACTTTTGTGACTTACAATGTATTTGCAAATGAAATATGGCCAAAAATGATAAAAGGTAAAAGCATGTACAATCCAGCACTGGTTTGGAAAGAAATAAAATCATTTCTGAAAGGCTCTTTCGAGGCACTGAGTTGCTTTGGGGGTGAACTTACTGAGGAGCAGTACAAAAAGCTAGGCCGAAAGAGATCACCGAACTTCACAGAAGACAGGAGTGAAATCTATCACCTCTTTTGTCATTATCAGCAGATACGATCTCAGAGAGGTTACTTTGATGAAGAGGATTTGCTGTATAATTTATCTCAAAGACTCTCAAAGCTCGGGGAGCTGCCGTGGTCCATCCATGAGTTTTATGGTGATGAGATACAGGATTTCACCCAAGCCGAGCTAGCGCTGTTAATGAAATGCATCAATGACCCTAATGCCATGTTCCTGACTGGTGACACTGCCCAGAGCATAATGAAAGGAGTGGCTTTTCGTTTTAGTGACCTGAGGTCGCTGTTTCATTACGCAAGCAAGAACTCCATGAACAAGAAGCAGCGTGTTAGAAAACCAAAAAGGATATATCAGTTGTACCAGAACTACAGGTCCCACTCAGGTAGAGTAACAAATTTATTTATGATCTGAGCCTCTGCGCTTCATGTGTCACTAATGGTTCCAGTTTTCTACTGGCCAATTCAAAAGCATCATTAAGAGGCCTGTTTTTTTTTTTTTTAAGAGATCAGATGGTCAGCATTTTCCTGACACGCAGATTTTGCATGTTGACAACTGGAAAACCAAGAATGAACATTTTTTAAATTGTCAATTTTTGAACACTCACGCTTTACTGCATGTTTTGAATTTATTTTATTTGAAGGAAAACAAATAATCACACCTGTTTCTGTTGTCTCATCCCCAACTCGCTAGACTTCGCAGCGTGCTACTTCTGCTTTTTTTTATTTGTTTCTCATTTATGACCTTCGTTTTGTGAGGGTGCTACTGAGCCTTTGTAGCACACTTTCTGATCTTTACAGGCCCAAGAATGAGGTCCACTCAAAATGTCCATACAGTGGACCTTTCAGCTTCTCTCTTCTCTGACTAGTGTTTTTGTCGTGGTATTTCTTGATTGCAGAATTCTAACAGAATCTTTTAAAAGTGTGTTTTGTGAAAGAGAATGAGACAGTCACTCTGGAGTTTAAAATCTGTATTCTGCTTATTACAGGTATTCTCCGTTTAGCATCTGGAGTGGTTGATTTGCTTCAGCATTATTTCCCAGAATCTTTTGATCGGCTTCCTAAGGACTGCGGTCTCTTTGATGGACCAAAACCTACAGTCTTGGAGTCCTGCAGTGTTAGTGACCTAGCGATTCTGCTGAGGGGCAACAAAAGGAAAACACAACCCATTGAATTTGGAGCACATCAGGTTTGCATTTCTTAGGTATACCGCTTTTTGCAGATTCTTCCAGCTCTGGTTGCTAAATCATCATTCTGTATGGACTGCCCACAACTTTCTTTTTTAAGCCCTTGTATCTCACTGATGAATTACGCTTTTTAAACTTAGAAATCTTTATTGCGTTGGTTTCTGATTCTTCTTAATATATGTCTGGCTCTTTCTGTTCTTTTTCGTATCAGGTGTTGCCTGTCCCGTTCCTTTCTAACACCAAATTTTCTTACGCTAGATAGACAAGTGTCTGCACACACCACGCATTTGCCAGTCTTCTGGTGGCAGCTTTGAGACCTTTTTTGCAGAGTGTGCTGGAATGTCTGTATTAAATGTTGTCTGGTTTTGAGGAGGCTCTTGTATTATTGTGATTTGTATGCATTATCATTTTTGTATGCTTTCTCTATGCAGCTGTTACCTTTTTTTTTTCTTTCTTCCTAATATGTTCTTTTTATTCATGTATTTTATGACAGGTGGTGTTAGTGGCAAATGAAACTGCAAAGGAGAAGATACCCGAGGAACTTAGTTTAGCACTTGTACTGACAGTTTATGAAGCAAAGGGCTTGGAATTTGATGACGTACTCCTTTACAACTTTTTCACAGACTCAGAGGTATTCAGTTCTTATCGATTTTCTGCATTTTTTTCTTACATCTTGATTTTACATGTGGTCTGTTTGACTTTGCAGCTGGGGAAGGATTCCCTCTTTCCTCTGAACATGGGTGGTTTCATCACAGTAGAAAACAGGGCTCGTAGGTTGATGGATCGAAGACCGTCTTCCTTAGTGCTGCGTTTTCCTTGGTTGGCTGTTGCAATTTAAGGGAGGGCCTTGGGGTTCACACAGCAGTGCACACACACACACACTTCTGCATACCGAAACGACTCCGCAAACTTAACAGCAAGTCCCTGCTGGCTGCTCCCTGCTCAGGTCAGAGCAGTTGGCGGAGGGACACTCCATCACCCTGTCATACAAGAGTATGGAGTATGTAATGGAGTTCTGGGTCCCAAAAAAGCACCTCAGACCGTCACCACAAAATTATAAAACAGTTATGTTTAGAATGGAATAGTGTGTGTGTGTGTGTGTTCAGAGGGGAGAGGGGAGCAGCTAGGGACCTAGATAGATTGGATCACTGGGCCAATATCAATGGCATGAGTTTCAACAAGGGCAAGTGCCAGGTCCTGCATTTGGGCCACAACAACCCCCTGCAGCGCTACAGGCTGGGGGAAGTGTGGCTGGAGCTGCCTGGAGGAAAGAGACCTGGGGGTTCTAATTGACAAGCGGCTGAATATGAGCCGGCAGTGTGCCCAGGTGGCCAAGAAAACCAACGGCATCCTGGCTTGGATTAGAAATAGCGTGACCAGCAGAAGTAGGGAGGTGATTGTGCCCCTGTCCTCGGCACTGGTGAGGCCACACCTGGAGTATTGTGTCCAGTTCTGGGCACCTCAATACAAGAGAGATCTGGAGGTGCTGGAGCGAGTGCAGAGGAGGGCAACGAAACTAGTGAAGGGCCTGGAGAACAAATCATATGAAGAGCGGCTGAAGGAGCTGGGACTGTTTAGTTTGAGGAAGAGGAGGCTGAGGGGGGACCTCATCACTCTCTACAACTACTTGAAAGGACACTGTAGAGAGGTTGGTGCTGGTCCCTTCTCACAGGTAATTAACGACAGAACGAGAGGGAACGGTTTCAAGCTCCAACAGGGTAGGTTTAGACTGAACATTAGGAAGGAATTTTTCACAGAGAGAGTGGTTGGACATTGGAATAGGCTGCCCAGGGAGGTGGTTGAGTCACCATCCCTGGATGTGTTTAAGGGATGTTTAGATGCGGTACTGAGGGATATGGGGTAGGGGAGGACTTTGTAGAGTAGGGTAGATGGTTGGACTCGATGATCCCAAGGGTCTTTTCCAACCTCAATGATTCTATGATTCTATGATTCTCTGTAGCCATCCACAGCATAGCTCCAGAAAACGTTCTGCTCCATGAACTAGCACACCAAAAAAATTGCACTGGACTTGAAATCATTTATCAGCCCCAAACAAAAGGAAACAGAATGATTTATATTTTTTTTTTTAATTGAAAGCTTAATAAACAATGTCTAGAATCAAGTAGTGTGTGCATGTGGTTGGCATAGAGTGGGGAGGAGTAGCCATCCACAGCATAGCTCCAGAAAACACTTTCTAGTCTAGCTCAGGAGTTGTCAGGAAACTTGGGAAGGTCTCACAGTCTATAGCAGAGACCATCATCCATAGAATGGCCTCAGATAAAGAAGTCTCCTTTTCATGGAGGTACTGTGGTTTGTATTTCTTAGGTACTCCCTTTGTACTTCTCTGGGAAGCTCAGATCCTTTCTCTCCAGGGTTTCCTGTAACTCTGCACCTGGCAGGGATCCTGTTCTTGAAGCTCCTTGCAAAGAGCTATCAACCACAGCATCCTCGCTGTTGTTGCTGGAGCATCACTGAGCACTTCTTCCCACTCACCCCTTGCCCCCAGCCAGGCAGTAGGTGGCATCCTCTCTGAAGATGCCTGCAGAGACTCAAGAATGTCCCCAACTGAGTTGCTCTGCAATTAAACATCCTCTAGCCCTCAAAATGGTGGTTTCCAGCAGATGAAAACCACAGATAAACTGAGGGCAACTTACTGGTGGCTCTTCATAGAGGTTAGTGGACATTACATGGTGAGAGTAGAGGGAAGGAGCTTGAGGTAAATGGTGTTGAATCTGGCTTACTGAGATTTGGGGAGAGTACGATAGTGGCTGTCATGGCAGATTTCTCAAAGTTGATTTTGGTTTTGGCCATGCAAGTTGTACTTAGAAAAGCAGTGAACCGTTCCTCAGAATTTAGCAGAATCAGTTTAAGAGCTGAGCTCCATACAGAGCATTTTAACTCAGCTAAACTAATGCGTGTCAGGCCTGGAGAACTGTTTTCATACAATTCTTCCCTTTTCCTGTGAGTCAGGAGTAATTGAGTTGATTTGAGCAGCTAAACAAGGAGGAAAAAAGGCAGCTCAGCCGGGGGTTTCCTAGTTTTGAAAAGCTGAACTTGAGAACTGTTGGAAACACAGCAAATCTGTTGAGTTTTCCTTTTACTGGGCTTAAAAAGGAGATTTGAAATGAGTCTTGTTTCAAGAAGGAGATTTGAATGAAGAATCAAAGAGGAAAAAAACCCAAACCTCCAAACCCAGCAAAGCTGTTGACCAAACCGATACCATTAGCTGGTTGTCATCTTGTAATCCATGATAGACATAGGAATGTTTTGGTTGGTGAATTATTGCAATCTTAACTTCAAAATACATTTTGCAAGAAAGATTTCCTGCATTTTTTTCCCCATAGGAAAACAGTAAACTGGTTTCAGTTTGCTTAAAGCTCTGAACTATATATATATAAAACTATTTCAGCCTTATTACGAGTATTTGTCATCTTGTGCCAGAAACTTGGCACTATGTAATCAGATTTCAACCTAAAAGGGGAAAAAATGAACATAACTTAATATACTTATGATTTTCTGGGTTGTTAGTTTTGTGGGAGTTCAGGAACGTGCAGAAAGGTGTGATCAGGAGCTGGCATTTGATCCGTGGCACAAGAGTGCAAAACACTGATCTGCTGCCAGACGTAACATATATTTAAGCATGTCTGTGCATGTTTGCAGACACTTGTCACATGTCCCTGTGTCAAAGTCCAGTATCCTCTGACTAGACCTTTTTAGATATTATAGAATCATAGAATGTTTTGAGTTGGAATGGACCTTCAAGATCATCCAGTTCCAACCCCCTGCCCTGGGCAGGGACACCTCCCACCAGACCAGGTTGCTCCAAGCCCCATCCAGCCTGGCCTTGAACCCCTCCAGGGATGGGGCAGCCACAGCTTCTCTGGGCAACCTGGGCCAGTGCCTCACCACCCTCAAGGTAAAGAATTTCTTCCAAGTATCTAATCTAAATCTCCATGCTCATTTTTTTATTCATCTCTGAGCCTTCTTCCAAGCTGGTGCGTTGGCAGGGGCTGTTCCACTCCCTGGCTCAGACCAGCAGTAGTGAATACTCGTGTTGCACACTGAGCTTAATACATTCATCGTATTAAACCTGTGAGGGTGAGAATATATGCCTGTATGGGATACCTGTGGGTCCATCTCCATGGCTTCCACCCCTTTGTTTTGTCCATGGGCTTCACCACATCGTGGTTTACCACAAGCACTGGTGATGAATCAGATGCCAAAGATGATGTCCCAAATCTCCCTCTTGTTATTCCACTGCCTCTTCCTGCCAAGGTGAATTATCTGGTCCCTGTTCAGAGTAGTGCCTTGTCAGTGCACCAGCCAAAGGAAAGCAACCGCTTGCCTCCATTTGTCTGGGTCCTCCTTGCTCCAAGCCTCCTTGGTGCTACAGTGGCAAGGAGGTTGGTGAGTTGTGGGCCAGCTTGTCTGCAACTCACCGAGCTTCTCAGTCTTGGAATGTGGAGGAGATTTGGCAGCTGCCCATCCTGCCCTAAAGGATTTATCTATCCAACATGTCTTAAGTGGAGGATTTTAGCGTGACAGATGGCAACTTGTGAGGGTTATCATGCTGCCATTTACCTTTCACCCTGCCCTGGGCAGTGTGTCTGTCTGCTGTGGTATTGGGGTTTGTAGGAGGATCCCTGGCTCTAGGACTGAACCCTGAGCCTCGTCCATGGTGAGGGTAACCTGATTTCCTCCTTTTCTACATACAAGGGCCATCTACTGTAGGGGTATATCTTCAAGTTCAGCTGAAAATTTATGGTCCACCCAAGGAGGTTTTCATGTTTAATATCGAATTTACTTCTTTGATATATTAGATGTTGCAGATGATTTGGATTTAGAAGAGTGATCCTGAAATCACAAGAGAAGCATAATACAGCAATGGCAGCATACAGCAGAATCACAATACAAATGTGACTCCCATTAGTGGTCCTGTGTGCTCCTCCACCATCGTGGTGCTGGGCCTCCCCAGTCCCTAGGAGGTAGTACACAGCTTGAAGCCAGCTCAAGCCCATTGTGCTCTTCCAGGTTTGTTCTGTTTGTTACTCAGTTTTTACACGCACTGGGCCAAGCCATGTTTTCACTTCCCCATGTTGGTCTGGCTGGCTCAGGAGTGGATTACTGTCTACCAGCTCCTTCAGAGAAGGTGGTTTATTCAGCCTGTTGACTGCCTGGTACAGCTGTGTATCTCAAACAAAGGTTACCCTCCAGTACCACTTGTATTGAGATGAAGTTCAGCTTTCTTGATGAAAAGTGACGCTCATTCTTTACATTCTTCCCTGAGATAATTTCATTTGTTCCACCCATCTCTTCTGAGCCTTCTTCAGTTGGTCGATGACAGCAGATGACCTTATCTTTTGCATTTGTGGGCAGTAGCGATCACTGCCTGCAAGTAAACCTCATTCTCTTGTCATTTTAGGCTAGCAAAGAATGGAAGATCATTTCTTCTTATGCTCCTGATACGGATGTGCAAGTAGGAAGCAAATTGCTAATTGAAATGCCTTTAGAGGATGCTACTGGTATGCAGAAAAGAACTCCTTTTAATAAAGAAATGTACAAGGTGAGTTTTTCGTAACATTGGGAATAGGAAGGGTGAACTAAATTCTTAAATCTTGGAAGCAGGGAAATTTCTTCAAGAAATCCTTTCAGCCTGTAGTTCCGTGTTTAGCGAGGCTGCTTTATCTTTTTGGTAGTTCACGTTTGTATAACGTAAGCTTGATTTTTGAAAGATAAGAGTTTTTTGTGAACGTAGTTTGGTAAGAGAACAAAAACTACATGTAATAGACTTTTAGGTATATTTACAGAAAAGCTGTGGTTAAAGCAAAAAGCAGATCAGTCTGTCAATAATTGTTATTACTTTAGGCTGGTTTTAGATTGGTGTCACTACCTTAAAATTAAGAAAACTTCTTAGAATCTAGGGAGTCAGATATTTTCGGGATTTGATGGTAAAAAATGAATAATTATATATGCAAGTAATTAGAAGGAAAATGAACTGTCACACCTGCAGCTGCTGGATTTGCTGTAGCAGTAGTTGCATGCAAATTAGCTGGGCAATGGCTTATGGGATTGAAAAATCACATAGTTAACATTTAGACTCGCTTACCTAAAGAAACTTTTTTATTTGTTCTGGATATATTCTCTGTTTTCTTATAACTGCAAAGTATTTTTCTTTCTAACGGTGTAGCTCACCTGGCATCTCATTAATTTTATTTTATTTTGGTGTGTTGCCTTTTTGTTGGTTATTTTTGTTCTGCTTCAGATGCTGAATGGAGAACTAAAGCAATTGTATACTGCCATTACAAGAGCCAGGGTCAATCTTTGGATTTTCGATGAAGACAGTGATAAACGGGCTCCAGCTTTCAAGTATTTCATCAAAAGAGAATTTGTTCAGGTTGTCAAAGCAGATGAAAAGGAAGGTAAAGTTATCCTAAAGCTTCCTTAAAAGACTATGACACTGGACAGCCTACTCATGCTGTCTTGCTCTTAAGGCATACATATTCATAATTACCCTTCCAAATTTTCACTAATTTCAATGGATCTTACCTCTTCTGTCTGTAAAGATCAGTTGTGTACATTAATACACAACTTCATTGCTAATTCATTACTGTATTTTTTCCCTGCATAGTAATGAAGGCTGTTCACAGGAAACCACCCCAGCTAGGAAGGGATTTTTAAAAGGAAAGAATTTCATTTCTATAAAGACAGTGGATTTACTCAAAGTTTTGTCCAAAAAACAAGCATGATTTTTAAACCAAACTCAACTTGTTGATTTTCAGTGCTGATTGAGAGAGATAAAATGTATTTAGCTCATAGTTACCATTACTGGTGTGAGCACAAGTTATCGAGTCTGGAACATTATGAGATGTTAATGCTTAGTTTTGGTACGTGGTAAGTGCTTTCTGTGGTTTGTCCATTTTAACATAAAATGATTATGCTTAACCTTCTAGACTTAGATGACAGCATGTTTGCTAAAACTTCTACTCCAGAAGAATGGATTGCACAGGGAGACTACTATGCCAAACATCAGTTCTGGGAGGTAGGAGCGTACCTTTAGCTGAAAGAAGGAATCTTGTCTATTCTGAAGCCTTTTTTTTTGCTTTGCATCTGTAAAATTATCTGTAAACCTTCAGTTGTTCTGTAGCAGTGTATCATAGTTTGTGGTTTGTAGTTGTGTAGGTGTTTACAGATTACTAAGAATCATAGAAATGTCTAGGTTGGAAGAGAACTTTAAGATCGTCGAGTCCAACCATCAACCTCACTCTGATCAAAACCATCACTAAACCATGTCTCTAAGCACTAGGGCAACCCGGCTTTTAAATACCTCCAGGGATGGGGCCTCAACCACTGCCCTGGGCAGCCCAGTCCAATGTGCAATAACCCTTTCCCTGGAAACATTTTTCCCAATCTCCAATCTGAACCTCCCCTGGGGCAACTTGAGGCCATTTCCTCTTGTCCCATCGCCTGTTCCTTGGGAGAAGAGACCGACCCCCCCTGGCTACAGCCTCCTTTCAGGGAGTTGGAGAGAGCCAGAAGGTCTGCCCTCAGCCTCCTTTTCTCCAGGCTCAACACCCCCAGCTCCCTCAGCCTCTCCTCACAAGACTTGTGCTCCAGACCCCTCACCAGCTCCCTTGCCCTTCTCTGGACCCGCTCCCGCCCCTCAATGTTTTTTTTTTTTTGTGGGAAGGGGCCCAAAACTGGACCCAGCCCTCAAGGTGGGGCCTCCCCAGTGCCCAGTCCAGGGGGACCATCACCTCCCTGTTCCTGACACAGGCCAGGATGCTGGTGGCCTTCTTGGCCACCTGGGCACACTGCTGGCTCATCTTCAGCCCACAGGCGACCAACACCCCCAGGTCCTTTTCTGCCAGGCAGCCCCAGCCACTCTGCCCCAGGCTTGCAAATGACTTCTAAGAAGTGAGCAGGGAGAGCAAGCCTATTGTCCGTAGCCTTAAATTCACTACTCCAAAATTTGCAGTCAAATAAGGGAAAAACATTTTAATGTGCACAAATGAAAGGTGGTTGGAAAAAAACCAATTATTAGCAATGACTGGAGTCTGTGAATCTAAACCAATTGCTTGACAATATCATTACACATTATTGTTGGAAAATGAAAACATTTCTTGGAAGTGTATTGATCTGGGTGATGATCTCAGAGCCCTTTTGGTTTTTTGGACAGTAATTAGGGATGGGTACAAAACACACATTAGGGAACAGCATGTAAGAACCAAGGGAGCACTAAGAAAACTGCAGAAAGAGTAGCAAAATGGTGGTTTTGTTCCTTTACTATTTAAAGAACATGGGGATTTTATGGTCTTTTATTTCCTAAGTTGATAGGTAATACAATCCAGATATGGGATGACAATTAATGGAATGGAAGCTAAACCCAGCCTGGATGACACCACCAGTGAATTACTCTACAAGGAGTTACGGACTGTCTCTAGATCAACTGCCCTTCTCCTTATGGGTGATTTTAACTTCCCAGACATCAACTGGGAATATCATACAGCAGACAGAAGCAGGTCCAGGAGGTTTCTGGATCATGCTGAAGTTAGCTTCTTGGTGCAGGTACTAAGGGAGCTAACTAGGAAAGACGCCCTCCTAGATTTGTTGTTCGTAAACAGAGGGAGACTCATGGGCAAAGTGGTGATTGGTGGCTGTCTTGATCACAGTGACCACGAAGTAGTTGAGTTTCAAATCATTGGTGGTAGGAGAAGAACTGCCAGCAAAACTTTGACCCTGGGTATGGGGAGAGCAGGTCCCCTGGGAATCTGCTTTTGAAGATCTTGGGGTTCACGAATGCTGGTTGCTTTTTAAGAGCCATCTCTTTAAGAGTGCAGGAGCAGACAGTTCCAAAGCGTCGGAAGTCAAGCAAGTGGGGCAGAAGGCTGGCTTGGCTGAGTAGGGATCTTGTTGTAGAACTTACGGAGAAAAGAAAAGTGTATGGAAATTGGAAGCAAGAATAGGTGACACGGGAGGAATAAAGAGACACTGCTTGCCACTGCAGGGAGAAAATTTGTGTGGCCAAAGCTTGATTAGAGTTCAAGCTGGCCAGCACTGTGAAGGACAACAAAAAGGGCTTTTTTAAATAGAACTAGGAAAGGAGGATCAGAGATAACATTGGGCAATTACTCGATGAGGTCAGTCACCTCACAAATAGGGATGTAGACAAAATGGAGGCGTTTAACACCTTCTTCATCTCTGTCTTTAATGATGGGCCATGGGACCTTCAGAGCACTGTGTTGGAAGACCATGAATAGGGGGATGATTAAACTCCCAGCTGACTCCGAACCTGTTTGAGACTTGCTGCTCCAGCTGGATGTGCATAAGTCTATGGGGCTCCATGGGATTCCTTCCATGGTACTGGAAGAGCTGGCCAATTTTATTGCAGGACTTCTCTCAATTATTTTTAACTGTCTTGGGAGTCTGCAGAGGTTGCTGTCCACTGGAAGATGGCAAATGTTGTTCCAGTTTTCAAGAAGGGTAAAAAAGAAGACCCTGGTAATTTCAAGCCTAGTCTCCATTCAGTGCCTGCTAAAATTAGGGGGAATGTTATTCTGGGAGTTACTGAAAAACACTTGAGGGACAATGGAGTCACTGATCATAGCCAACACAGGTTCACAAGGGGAAAGTCCTGCTTAACCAATTAATTTCCTTTTAGGACAAGGTCACCCGTCTAGTAGATTAAAGGAAACAAGTAAATGCAGTGGTTTTGGATTTTAGCAAAGCTTTTGATACTGTCTCTCGCAGTAACCTTCTGGACAAAATGTCCAGCACGCAGCTAGACAAGTCCATAATAGATTGGGTGAGTGACTGGCTGACTGTTCAGGCTGAGAGTTATAGTAAATGGGGCTATATCAGGCTGGCAGTCACCGGTGGGGTTCCCCAGGGCTCAATTTTAGAGCCAGTGTTCTTTAGTGTTTTTATAAATGGTCTGGAGGCAGGAATTGAATGTACATTAAGTAAGTTTGCTGATGATACTAAATTAAGAGGAGCTGTTGAGGGTAGAGAGGGCTTACAGAGAGATCTGGATGGACCAGAGGGCTGAGCAATCACCAACCGTAGGAAATTTAACAAGAGCAAGTGGCAGATTCTACACCCAGGATGGGGTAATCCTGGTTATAGGTACAAACTGGGGGACGAGAGACTGGAGGGCGGCCCCGTGAAAAGAGATCTGGGGGTTTGGATTGGTGGCAAGTTGAGTATGGGTCAACAGTGTGCCCCGGCAGCCAAAAAAAAAAAGCCAATGGTGTCCTGGGGTGCATCAAGCACAGCATAGGTAGCTAGTTGAGGGAGGTGATTGTCCCAGTCTGCACTGCACTGGTGTGGCTCCACCTCAAGTTCTGTGTGCAATTTTGGGCACCTCAATATAAGGTGTGTCCAGAGGAGGGCAACCAAGATGGTGAAAGGTCTCAAGAGCAAGACTTAGAAGGAGTGGCTGAGGTCATTTAGTTTGTTCAGCTTGGAGAAGAGAAGGCTGAGGCATCTAAATTGCAGTCTACAACTTCCTCAAGGGGGGCAGCAGAGGGGGAGGTCCTGACCTCATCTCTCTGGTGACCAGTGATAGGGCACAAGGAGATGGAATGAAGCTGTGTCAAGGGGAGTTCATATTGGACATTAGGGAAAGGTTCTTCACCGGGAGGGTGGCCAGTCACTGGAAGAAGCTCCTTGTGGAAGAGGTCATGGCACCAAGCCCGTCAGAGTTCAAGGAGAGTCTGGACGACACTCTTAGTCACATGGTTTAGTTTTTGGTAGTCTTGCGAGGAGCAGGGAGTTGGACTCAATGATCCTTATGAGTCTCTTCCAACTTAAGATATTCTCTGATTCTGTGAAATAAAATTTTGGATGCTTTTTTTGATCATGACAGAAGGAAAGCAATTTTTTTTGCTGATAGCAAACTATAATTTTTTTGTATGGAAGTAGAAATTTATAACAAGGCAAAAATCAAAATAATCAACTGCCACTATACACACAGTCTTTATCTCTCCTTGAACAAAAACACAACAATTTCCTAAATGGGCGGAAAAATGTTTAGATAAAAAACACGCAGCTGCAAAAATTTCATCTTGAAATCTGAAATGTATTAGCTGTATTGTCTGCTGCTTTATTTTCTTTATAACCCTGATGTTTGCTTATCATTGCTACATTAAAAAGAAATTATCTGGTGAATTTGGCAGTTCTAAGAGTGGCTTGCAATATGCGATTTCCCAGCAGAAGCAATTACTAAATTAATGGATAGCATCAAGAAATAATGGTGTTGCAGAGTGAGTGGGGTGATAATGAAGCAGACCTTGCTAGGAGCATTGTAACTCCCGCTGTTCCTCTTTAGCTTATCACAGAAAGGGCCTGCTGGGGTATAAGCGTGAATAAATGTTTTTAACTTTGCACATATTGGTTTTCCTAACTTTTACTAATGGGATTTATGTGGTAGATGCCTGGTGACTAACCGGTTAATGGTTTAGGCCATCATTCAAATTGCATGTGCTGTTTGTTCTATGAGCCTACCAGGAATTTTGCTTTCACTACTTCCACGTAAAAACATTGTAATTAAAATTCTAATTGTGAGAGTCCCACGCGGGTCGACTTCAAAGCTTTTCTTTTTTGTCCTAAAATATACTGCAGTGTTTTACCTTTTCCTTCTTCCTGTCTCCCTGCCAGTCTTTCTGTTTTCCATTACAGTGACTTTAAAATTAAGTATTGCCTTTCTGTGATAAGCCATGGGCTGGATGCAGACATGTGAATGCTGTGTATGGTTTCACCCCAGGTGGCAGCCAAGTGTTACCAAAAGGGAGGAGCAGCTGAGAAGTCAAAACTGGCCCTGGCCCATGATGCTGTTCTCAAAGTGCACTCCAAGAAAAGCAGTCCCAGGTAAGGGTAGACACACATGAGCGAGTGTCATTCCGCAGTGCTGCACCTCATGGGTGTGTGCAGGGGGGATTCATGGAATCATGGAGTTGTCAGAGTTGGAAGGGACCTTCTAGAGACCATCCAGTCCAACCCCCCTGCCAAAGCAGGGTTGCCCAGAGCACAGCACTCAGGAGCATCCAGGTGGGGCCTGAAGATCTCCAGAGAAGGGGACTCCACACCCTCCCTGGGCAGCCTCTTCCAGGGCTCGGCCACCCTCACCCCAAAGAAGTTCTTCCTCACATTGGAGTGGAACTTCCCCTGGTCCAGCTTGTGCCCGTTGCCCCTCGTCCTGTCACTGGGAACCCCTGAAAAGAGTCCGGCTCCATCCTCCTTCCACCCACCCTTTAGATCCTTGGAAGCATGAATAAGGTCTCCCCTCAGCCTTCTCTTCTCCAGGCTAAAGAGTCCCAGCTTTCAGAGTCATAGAATCATAGAACTGTCCAACCATCAACCTAACCCTGATAAAAAAACCAAAACCACAAAAAACTCCACATTACTAAACCATGTCTCTAAGTACTGTATCAACCCGTCTTTTGAATACCTCCATACCTTCAGGGATGGTGCCTCAACCACCTCCCTGGGCAGCCCGTTCTGAAGGAGGTGGTTGAGGCACCATCCCTGGAGGTATTCAAAAGACGGGTTGATACAGTGTTTAGAGACATGGTTTAGTAATCTCTCAGCCTTTCCTCATAAGGGAGATGCTCCAATCCCTCCATCATCTTTGTTGCCCTACACTGGACTCTCTCCAGCAGTTCCCTGTCTCTCTTGAACTGGGGAGCCCAGAACTGGAGGCAGGATTCCAGTTGTGGCCTCACCAGTGCAGAGCAGAGGAGGAGAATGACCTCCCTCTACCTTCTGGCCACCGCGGTTGTGGGACTGGACTGGAGACACGGAAGAACGACGCGGGCGAGGTGTCTTCACATCTTTGTCTGTGGGTGGCAAAGGAGATTTAAGAAATGGGAGAGTCTAGCACAGCTCCAGCGGGTTCTGGGGCACCGCTCCCTTTGGGGGGTAGTGAAAGCAGTTGTGTGCCACAGGCTGTCCCAACCACATCTGGCCCTGGAAGGGACTTACTGGTTATGTGGCAGAAAAGTAGCTGCATTTGCATTATTTTAAGAGGCATTTTATTCTTAGATACAGATAGAAGAGCATATGCCATCAGCAGTGCTCAACTCCAGTTAATCCCACTGCATGTTCACTTAACAAAGAAAAAGGAATGGTGGTGTATATCTGGGGAGAAAAGCTGCTAACAAAAAGGGAGTTTTGAGGTAAAATTAGAGTCCGTCTTAACTAAAGGAGCATAACTTGACCTGAAGCAAAGGGCAGTTTCAAAGGGACAGATTTTGAGATGCATCATTTAGTTCGTGCTGTCAGCTGGGCAAAATAGCTCAAGGGTTTGACAGAGGAGAAAGTTTGCAGTTTCCTGAAAAGGCTGAAGAAAGGTTTGGGACTTGTCTCAGATAAGACAGAAAAAAACTTAATGTGGAGGACTCTAGACCTAAGTGAATTAATTCCTGTTCATGCTGGGTGGGCTGAAAACTAGCAGTGATAGTAGAGTGGGTAAGGAATGACTAGAGCAGAGGAAGCTAGCACTGAAGGGAGAAGGTCTGGAGAAATGTTATTACTGGAGTTAATCAAGGTTTTACCTTTTTTAATTACCTGTTTTATATTAGTGGCCCTGGTTTCAACCTGGTGTTAACACCAGAGAGCAACTAGAACCACGCAGCCGCTTGCTCACACTCCTCCTCCCCTTCCCCTCAAGAAAGATGGGGGGAAGAGAGGAAAAAAAGGAGGGGAAAGGCAGAAAAAAACCCATCATGGGTTGAGATAAAGACAGTTTACTAGAAGCAACAACAGAAAAGGAAAAATAACAACAACAATAATAGTGACACAGGTCACTCTCACTGCCTGGTGACTTGTCACCATCCTGAGCAGTGGTCACGGATTCCCACCCCCTCACTAACCCCCATTTATCTACTGACCATGACATCTATGGTATGGAATATTTGGTGGGCCATTCCATCCTTCTGTCTATGCCTCTGTGGGAAGCTGAAAAAAGTCCTTGAATAGTGTAAACATCACTTGACAACAGCTAAACACAATAGATATTATTGACATTCCTTTCACAGCAATCACTAGAAAGAAAATCAACTCTTTCCCAGCTGAAAGCAGGACACCTGGCTAGATGTATAAAGACACTCACAAAATTTTGGGATCATAGAAAATTTGTTGATGGGACTGAAAAAACCTTTTTTTCGGATGGCTGTAAGCTGGGGTGCTTGTCAGCTGAATAAAATTTGAGGAGCAGAAATGGGATATATGGGGATATGTTAAGTGAAATAATGAAGCTGTGAAAATGACATATTTATTTTTTTTTTTAGTAGAGGTATTAATGCCAGTGTAGAAAGTGTAAGTAAGATTCCTGTGTGCTCTATAATAAGAAGTGCTCTGTGCAATTCTGATCCTTCAGGCTCAAGAATGATGAATTCAGACTAGGTCTGGGAAGAAGATAGACCTGCTGCGATGATACCAGAAAGGCTGGACTGTCTAGTTATATAGAACAAAGGCTGAGAACAGATTTGATTGTTGTCTTTCATGGCATTGGGGCTAAACAACTGAAAGGAGGAAGGAGCAAGTTAAGCTAGAAAACAGAAGGAGCACATTTATTCTTTAGTATTAGAATTTAAAAAAAGAACAAAGCTTTTTAATGCCAAAGCAGTGAGATTCTGTAACAGACTTCTGGACAGAGCACTGTCGGCCCAAAATACAACTAATTGTAAGGTAATAGCTCATCAGGTTATGTATGAAGAAGAACACATGATGTCAGGTTTGATTTGGATGTAAGCAGTAATTTTCTCTTATTTTCTACAGGGAAAAACAGATGGAGTACATGACATTGGCTAAAACTTATTTGGAATGCGGAGAACCAAAATTATCACTAAAATGTCTGTGTCAATCAAAGGAGTTCCGGCTTTGTGCGGAATTGTGTAAAAAGCTAGGAAAGGTATTAAATCCTCTAAACTATCTCTCCTCATCACTTTTCTTTTCCTACAGCTTTTTTTTTCCCCTCATGTTACTCAGAAGGTAGTAAGTATCTTTTTGCGACATGGCAGTAGCAGAACTAAACCAGCTCTTTAAGCTGGGCCCTTCAAGAGGAATCATTTGTCACAGACTAGCCAGAAGAAGAACGAAGAGGACAGTGATGCAATTAGGCAGTCTAGGTTTATTTCTTTGGCTTTTCTCAAATGTTACCTTCAGTCATTTCTGCTCTGCGCTCCAGAGTTAATTAATGACTGATTTCATGAAACTTAAGCTGTTCCTTCATTCACTACTCTGATGATACTGAAACGTCATTGATTCCAGCCATCTAAATGGAACCTTGAAACTTGAAAGGGTTAAGTAATGTGCTGACAATAATTTTCTAAATGTATAAGGATATTTCACAGTTTTTATTTGCAGTGCATTTCCACAAAAAGAATGTCAAATGATCGTTCCCAAATATTTAAAGATACGTGGTGAGGGGTCCCGTTCTGCTTCCATAACTGTTTTAGTTTAATCCTGTCGATTCTGAGCAATTTGCAGGTCGACAGAAGTGTGTGTGGTGTTTTTTAACAACAGGCAGAGCTGGGTTAATAAAAACTACTTTGGAAATCCTGTATAATACCTTTAATTCTACATTCTAGTTTTTCAGATACAAATATTTTGAAGGTTTTTTAAAAATGCGATCAGCTTTAATGATGGTTACTTTAATATGTATTTGATTACATTCAGATACTTTAATTACATTTTATTGAAGTGTGCTTCTCTATGAGATCCCTACGTGATGGAATTACTTGATTTATTCTGTTCATGTAGTTTTGACTGTTTAGAACACTTCAGTTTCATCACTGACTTCTGCATTGCAGATGAGAGACGCTGCAGTTTACTATCAGAAATGCCAGTCCTACAAAGAAGCATCTGAATGTTATGAACAAATTGAGGAGTTTGATCTGGCAATTAAAATGTATTGTCAGGAAGAACTCTATGAAGAAGCAGCAAAGGCAGTTGAAAGGTACGTTTTCCAAGATGGTATTGCAATATAATCTTCTTTTCCATTTCAACATTTCCAAATTCAACATAATACAGCTGGCTCACCATAAAACTTTCATAAGAGTTTTGGCTGGTGACTTTGTTTTATCTGAAATTAAATGAACCTTGTCAGAATTCTCACTTGGGTAGTGATAACACAGTGAGAGCATTCTGCTGGGTTTGCAGCTGGAGCACCGACTAGCTTCATTTTCCTGGGAATTTTTTTCACTCTGTATTACTAGTCATGCAAGTTCTCCTTCGACCAGTCCTCTGAACCTCTTGTGGTAAATATGATAAAAAAACTTAATAGAAGTATTAAATATTTCTCTTTGAAAAGTGAAGTAGTGATAGAGTTAGCTACTCAGTCACTGACTTCCGTGTGAGTATAACCACTGGATGTATGGTATATAATGCAGCAGGTGTGTCGCAAATTAACTATTTTTCTCTCAAAATTTCTAACTTAAGAGCAAAGAATAGTAATTTAAATGAGGAGCTTGCGCTGCCTCTCTGTCAGATTCCTCATCCCAGTCTCTAAGATGAACTCTTCCATACCATCTCCCCTGTGCTGGCTCAGGGCAGCTAAGAAGAGCCTCACATTGTGCTTGATAAACTGATTTTATTAGTATCTTTTTGGCAGAACTTTGCATCTGGCACCATCCCTGTGACCTCGTTAGCATATTCTTGTGTAAACGGTTCATTTATTCGCCACCCTGTTCATTACACCTAAATTGATTGATGACTTTTAAAGAATATATACACCAATTAAAATTCTAGCAAGGCTTATGTTTACACATCTTCACTGAAATCCTCTGTGATGTACCGTGCAACTGGTTTTTGAAAGATTAAAGTTTGTTTAGTATGTAGACGTAGTTTGACCAAAAAGTTCAAGCATTAAAGTCACCTCACCAACTAATGACTTTTTTTAATCAGCCTCCCCAAATCATTCATGCAAATTCATCAGCATAGGTACAAAAATCTGCCCTCCTACCTTTATCGTGAAAAAGATGATAATGAAAGGCTAATGATGATTTACTCACCCATCAGGAAAACATTAGTCATTCTCAGCACGCAAGAGAGAATACTTTTGCAAGCCTGGTTTAGGGGATAGCTTAATAATTTCACATTAGCTAAGAATAATTAACAACTGAGTGTTTTAAAGTGCGTATTTTGAAAGATGCAACAAAGTACTTTGCTCAGGCGCTCAATAAGCAGCAAAATATATGTAGATGCATGTGACAGAATTGAAAGAGTTCTCCAATCTGACTGGTTGATGTAAATTTTACAGAATGTTATCTATATCGGCCTGTGGAGAATTCTTTGACCTTTGCATTTATTTCATTCTGGCTTCTGTTCATGTAAACAACCATTCTACACTGAGGTTTGCTTTAAGAAACAGAAGATTATCACTGGCAAAATGTGATTAACGTAATATGTACAGTGATTTGACAGCGTGGAGAAAGATTTACTAACACTGTAAACCTTGTCCTCTTGTTTGAACCAGAAGTTTTTATGATCTTGCTTGGGTTGTAACTGAATTATTTGTGTAGATCTTTTAAGACGATGTGGTTGTTTTTCACGTGACAGACATATATCACTTGAATTAGTTGGCCTTCTTGAAGGAAGGGCTTCTAGAGGAACCTATTTGTTTAATGTTTTAGGGGCTTTTTAAAAATGCAGTGGGCTTTTTTTTTGTCTAGGTTAGTCATCTATTTTAGTAAATTGATGTATCTATTTTAGTAAATTGATGTATCTATGTTAGTAAATTGATGTCTCTATTATTTCAGATATGAAGAGATGTTGAATACAAAAGGACAGATGGTTTCCAAACTCTCATGTACAGCAAATCAATTGTATTTGGAAGCAGCCGCAAAGTACCTGAGTGTGAACAGAACTGAGGAAATGATGCGAGTCCTCTCAAAACTTGATACAGAGGATCAGCTCGAGTTTCTGAAGTCTCGCGGCTGCTTGCGCCAAGCAGCAGACTTGCTGAAAAGGGAAGGTCGAGAGGAAGAAGCTGCAAAGTTAATGAAACAACAAGGGTTTGCTCTGGAAGCAGCCAACCTCACAGGTATAAAAGAGTTCCGGGCGTCGTGTTTGCTTGCGGCAGCCCGTGCCTGTGTGAGTCGCTCCTCGGAGTCAGACCTGGCGGACTTGGAGGTCATCCTAAGAGAAGCCCTCGAACTTTGTGAACAGACTGAGCACAAGCCTGGCATTGCTGAGGCTGTGTTTTTGCAGGGAGCTCTGAAGGGAGACTTCGCAAAGCTGAGCAGCGCGTACTGTCAGTTCCTCTCTCTGAATCATTCTGCTGGTGCAGTCGAAGCTCTCTTTGCGTTATCCCGTTGCAGCACTTCCAACCAGAACGTCCTTTTTATGGCAACACCCGGCTTAATGGCTCTTCTGAGTCTGGTTAGGGGCTTGAAGAAAGCAGCTACCAATGCAGAGAAAGATATGGTGAAGTCATGCTTTGCCTATTTTGGGATTGTCCCGACAGGTGACAGTTGCCAGGTGTCACAAAACGAAGCTGAACCAATTCTCAAGTTTTTGTTAGACAAGCCAAGTCTAAAAGAGAGGAAGACCAAAGGTAATTTCTCAGTAAGCACAGAGGAGGTGAAATCAGCTTTGAAACAGCACTTGTTGAGCAGGTTGTGCTCTATCGCCCACGAGTTACTGAAGAAGCATTACCCAGCTATTTGTACGAAGTTCATTGCTGGCTTGAACTGTAAAGATAAAACCTGTGAGGATTACCATAAACCCTTGTCGCGCCACGAAGCAAAGACAATATTTCAGTGTAAAATGCATCTGCTGGCAGTAAACGGGCTGCTGTTGGAAGCCACGCGCGCTTTCCCTAAAGAGCTATTGAGTCAGTGCAAAAGCTTAGATGACATTTTGACTGCTGACAAATACGCGTCTTGCAAAGCCCTCCTAGAAATGTTTTTTCCTAATCATTTCCATTTGAGAATACTGTCTGAGAAGCCCAGGGCATGCAAAGAAATACTGGAATTCAGTAACGTCATTTCCAAACCCTGTAGAGCGATGTTGAAGGAGTACATCGCCTTTAAGTTTAAAAACAAAGACACGGCAGCCAGAAGAGAGTCGACTGACTTGTGGCTAAGTGCCATGCAAGTTTTCATCTTGTCTTCGGGATATCCTGAAGAATTTGAGAAACTTCTTTTTAAGGAAGAGGAGGATTATAACAGAGAGCTAAACTTTGCTTTGTCCAAGGCAAAAAACTCCCCAAAGAGTAAAGGCAAAGGAGGAAAGGCCAAAGGCATAGAGGGCAGACATGGTATGTTGCTACCTGATAAAAATGCTGAAAACGCAGGGAGAACGCACTTGTGCTTCATTCGGCTTCTTGAAAATTCACTCGAGCAGTTCTATGTTCATAAGAACCCAGAAAACTGTAAAAGGTTTTTTTTCCGTTTTATGAATGTCCTGGTCAAGAAATGCACCGAATACCTGGTCCCGAGCATAGGAAACACAGTGATGCTGTTGGAATTCCAGTATATTCTCTGTTGTGCTGTCCTGATGCGTCTCTCCAAGAACATTACTCTCTGCTTTCCCAAGAGTTACATCGCTCTCATTTATTACTGGGAGTTTTTGTTCAGAAGCAAAGACCACAACAGAGAACTTAAAGAGACTTATTCTATTATACAGGAGTACAGACCGAAGGACCCCTATGTAGCCGTACAGAATTTCAGATTTCATCTCTGTTACCTAACAGAGGTTTTGTCTGGAGTTAGCGGAAGGTTCAATGTCCTTCTGGATGCTTTCAAGGATCCCGACTGCGTAACTTCAGGGGAGGCTGAGCGGACTGTCGTGCTGGGCTTGGTGATGTTCCTGAATGCTGACCAGGTGCAGAATTGTAAGTCTAGATTCTTCTTAAGCCAGCACTTCACTGAAATCGAGGCGATGCTCAAATCAATGAGGAAGGAATCTCCCTCTAAAGTGCCCGAAAGATTGCTAAGGGTTGTGGAACGAGCGAGTAATGCTACACACGTACGAGAAATCGCTGCAGGCCTGCAAGACCTGCTGGCAGAGCGAGATAAAGAGTACTTGGTTGACTGCCGGTGGAAGTGGGACACTGTGTACACTCAGGGGCATCCATCCATACGGGGCATCCTGTATGAGTCCGTCAACCTTGACAGGTTTGTGACCTCCTTGGATAGGACAGAATACACGGACGAGCTAGAAAAGGAACTCGAAAGGATTCCTTTGTTAGAGGACCAAAAGGATCTCCTGGAAGACATTGCACTCCGCAAGCAACAGAAGCAAGAGCAGAAAGCATCTGCTCAACGCCAGCTGCGTCGTGTCTTCCATTTCGTTTCGTTGTGCATGAAGTGGAAAAGGAAGGCCTGCTCCAAAGCTGAGCCTGTGGCGATGGAAGGAGAGGAATTTTTATCAGAGATCTTCAAAAAAGCAGATATTGACCAAACCCAGTGTGACCTCTGTGGAGTCAGGTTTACCCAGAGCCCTGAGAACTACTTCAGCCGGTCAGAAAACATGGAGGCAGACACGTCTGAAGCCGTGACACCAACAGAGATCGGCGGGGAAGAAAAGTTGCCTGCGGAAGGAAATGCAGTTTCTGTGGCCAGCGAGACTTACACGGAGCACAGGAACACGGATAAACACAGAAATAATAACGCTGCCTACAAATACTACGCTGAATTTTTCAGAAGAAAGATCAATCCAATAATACATGATGGACGGGAGGTAGTGGAGGCTATTACAGAAAAGACTTACACCCGAGACCGTTTAGCCTATAAAGAAGGTTCCAACTTATGCCAGAGAAAAATCAAAGAGAATATTAAGAAGATTTCAGACGCAGTAGGGGAAATCTACGAGAGAAAAGCCTGGGCTAAAGGTAGAACCTTTTCAGTTTTCTTTTTAACGATTAAATATGTCATTTGTGGCCAAACTTCTCGACCTGACAAAGCTCCATTTGAAAACCTTAATGTGGTCAAGAGAAGGCTATTTCCAGGTATTTTAGGTAGCTGAGGAACAGGAGTGAGACGGTTGAGAATATTAAAAAATACATTCTCACCTCTTCCACACACCAAGTAACACATCAGATAGTCCAGGTGAAGTGAACAGTGGTGAGTTTTAGTAAATAATAAAGTGAATAGCTGTGTTCTCCGAATGTTTAGTCTTAGAGACACCTGTTATGTGGGGCCACATAATCCTTACTAATTTTTCTACTCTTTCCTACTCATTTAGTTCCGAAACCATAGTAATTTGGATGTGCAGGGGTAGAGTGTTAGGAATACACAGAGTCTTTGGTTAAGGCCATCTCTGACTAGTCTGCCCTTGAACTTGCAATTTTGCTGGGATGGAACAAAAGGGGATACTTAACTACAAATCTGTGTGGTGTCAGGCACTCAAAGGCAACCCTGGTGTCGTGAAGCCCAGTGAATTATGTTACTTAAGAGATACGTGTTTTGATATTTGATTTTTTTTTTTCCTCCTTCATATGCTTGAAGCGTTATTCTATGCTGATTTTTGCAAGCAAAATTCAACCACCGAATGAGTGACCCAGGAGCAAAACTGTTGTGGGAAAGTGACATCTTAAATCAAAACATTGTTACTGGCTCTAACTGTAGGAATCCACCAACCCTGTCAAGTTGTCACTTTGCCTGTGATGTTTGACAGTAATGAAAAACTGTAATATTTGATACGTTCATCAGCTCTGATCAGTGAAATATGTAAAATTTGTGGCTAAATGTTGTTAGGTTGTGGTGTTCATGTGTAAGCTTTATCTTAACTCCTAGGGGCAAGCTTTTAAGTACAGATGAAGTCCATGAAGTTTTGCTTATTATTTAGTTAGCTTTCTGCTCAATGAACCATGATAGTGATGGATATGATAGATGTGGTAGGCTTAATTAGGTAATAGTTGGTTTTGTAATGACAGTTGCTTGATGAATGTTAACCTTGTTCTTCCACTCAATGCAAATATATTTACAGAAATTACTTGGCTTTGAGATTAGTTTTCCCTCACTTTGTAACAAGCATTTTTCGAGTAGTGCAGTTAAGCAAGGGCTGCAACATCTCAAGTCCATATTTTACTTTGACTCATCTAATTTCAGAAGGATAATAAAAGTCAGATGCCAAATACCCCAAAACAGATAAAACGGAATATTTTCAGGAGTTTCAGGTATACCTTGAAGGGGATGGTACAAGGATGGAGAGCTGCTCCCCTGATAGTGTTAGTAATTTTGATTGGAATGGGGAATAATGCAGGCAGCATCTTCATCCCCAGTAGTGAAGTTGACTGCGCAGGAGATCTCTGGTGACCGAGACCTCTGGTTGTGCGGCACCATCGTACAACGCAGCCCTCTGTAACTTGTGCTTGGCTTTTAGCCAAGGGAGAGTTCTTACAGCATGTTAATTGTGCTCCGTTTCAGCTGAAGAAATAATAAGCAAACACGCCGGCAAATTGGTTACCACCATTGATGAGGCTCACGAGTGGCTGAAGAAGATGGAGGCTCATAGGATAAAAGAAGGTACGCTTTCGAAGTACACGGGTTTCTGTGTCTTGGCATCACTTTAGTCTCCAAGGCAGCAGCGCTGTGGGTATTCACTTACCCTCGAGGCAACAAGTTAAGGGGCACTCGGGGAAAACACGAGTCAACCAGTCTTCCCTCCGTGGGGAAAAAAAACAGAGCTGGTTGCGGGGTGGTGAGGGTGGAGCAAGGCTCTTCTCCTGGCCCTCAGGGGAACCCAACCTGCATAAAGCCTGCCTGTGGCTGTGCACGCACAAATGCACGCATGGGTATGGTTCGGGTGCAGTCTTCAGGATAGAAACTCGGGCAGGGGGGGACAGAAGAGAAGTTGTCTTCATCTTCCCCAATTAAATAGTGTTGTTTCTTAACTCTGCTGCAGCAGCACGTTTATGGGCAACGTGGCTTCAAGTTCTCGGAAGCCAGCTTCCTAACAAAACTAATCCTTAGCTTGTTTTTAAGAGTTCTGTGGAAAAATATTCCATGCAGTTGGCTTTCTTTTGTTTCCACTTCTGTTTCGCACCGAAAATGACGTACATCCATGCAATCTGTTGCATCACGATCCTCTGAGGACACGTTTAAAGCTTCATTGTGCCTACCTGTATCGTTAGGTTTAAGCACATATTTAGGTGGTGGGATTGCAACAGTTGCATAAAAAGGCAGCAATTAAGTGATCAGGCTTACGAATTGCATTATATGTAAAGCATTAAAACAGCTCTATTTAAGGAAATTTGATTGTGATAAAGCCTGGTGTTAGACCTTCCTATTCCAAGAAAGAAGACCGCATGGGAGCGTTCTCCCAAGCAACATTAGAGTCTGTCTTTGAAGTCAATGAGCAAAAGTATCGTCGGCTGAAACTGAACCTTGGGAGAGAGGAGACGTAGTTCTTTAAGTGAAAAGCAATGACAACAGAAACAGATTTTTAGGGTAAAAATTAATTACTAGGGCAGCAAGTGGCTTAGGAGCCTCTGCTTCTTAGCACATTGCCATATTACACCCAGTGCTTCTTAAACATGATTATACACGTACGAAGGTGTGTCGCTGATGTATAAAATAGCAATGACATAGCTTGTCGTACTACTAAGAGGAAAAGGTTTGGGAGTTTTCCACTCTGCATTAATTTCTTGTTTTTAATATAGGCTTTGTGCACGACAGAGACTTCGAACATGAAGTGGAAGATGCAAGCATGGCTTTTGAAGAACTTTTCTATAAAAAGCTCTCAAGAAAAAAAGGAAGATGTGGGAAGTAGTAAAGAGAAAAAATGTACAGGTGGCTGTTCTGTCCTCTTAACAATTGAATTTTATCATTTAAAAAAGGGTTAAAAAGAGAAATAGAGGGATGGGGTCAGAAATGGGAAGAATCTGAAGAAAAATAGCAACTTACGTTGGTATATTTTTGTCACTTGTATCAGAATGATTTCCTGTGTGGTGATGATGTAACTGTTAAAACCTATGACAGGACAAATTTCCTTTTAAATCGATGTGGTAGCTTGAAAGAAACTAAAAAAGCCAAAGAAGCAAATGTGTGTGGGGGGGGGAAATATGTTTCTGCCTTATCTCAGGGGTATTTTTCCACTCAAGTCTTCTTTTTTTTCTTCCCTGTTAATTTACATCATCATTCTTCTGAGCTGGAATACTCATAAAAATAGAAGGATAGTTTCTCTATCTTAAGAGGTTTTAATTGGTGTTTTTAGGTTACCATTGTAAACCTGCTGTATTTTAAGTCTTGTTACCTTTGGAAATTTTTGAGTCTTCAGGTGAGGTACTTACAGTATTTCCCTTTTCTATTTTTATAGACAAGAACAGTAATTTCTAAACGCATTCCTATTTTTTGCCAGTGTACGTACTTCTAATTAGATAGGTATGAAAGTTATTAATTGCTTTCTATTTGAATAAGTTTTGATACAAACTGCTGCCTGTACATATGGAAATATAGATAATCTTTCTATAAAAGCGTCTTAAATTTTAAGCGTTTTGTAAGTTTTAATCGATAAAAGGCTTTTTGTTATGTATAATGACGTTTTTATAAAACCTGTAAGATTTTTAAAAATCCCTTGATCGTGTCTTATTTTTGGAATGCTTTCTGACAGCCGTCTGGGACTGACTGCACGAGTGAGATTTACAGGTTAAGTCCAGAGTATCGGTTCGTACTGATGCCGTTTTACTTCTGGGATTTCAGTGTCTCCAACGCCCTGCGGTCTCCTTTAGTAAGATTTTACATTAGTGTATTTGCTTGTTAAATGTAATTAGGTAGAGTATTATTTCGTTGTTGAAGTATTTTGTCTTGAAAAGGGAGCCACTTTGTATACGTAACAAATTGCTTCGATAATTACCTGTTGCCAAAACCTTCATAACTTGTTATTATGCTCAGTGTCAGGGAAGTGGGACTTTGTATGTGGGTAACAATGAAATACTGCTGTGGACCAACTCTAAAAATTCAGTGAAATTCAGTGAACGGAGCAACGTGGGTAGCAGTAATAGTTACCTATTGCCTTGGAATTGCTGGTGGCTGCCAGAAGACTCCTTACCAGGTGGTACTTCTTAAAGAAGCCTCGTTGCTTAAGCAAGCATCTAGGAGATAGTTTAAAAACTTAGAGGAAATGTAACACTAGTCACTTGCACTGTATAAAAGTCAAGAATTCAGAGAGCTGGATCATTAATGTAACTTCTTTGGCTTTGTTTTCTATAACGTTGCGTGTTTTGCGTTTGAGATGACTCCAAAAAACTTTTCTGATTGGTTTCTCGGCTTAAATATTTACATTTGTGGCAGTGAATGCTACCTAAGCTTTCTAAGTAAAATTACAATTTAAAAATCCTACCTGCCCACAGTTTAAAGATCTACTGATCCTCCTTCTTTCTCTTTGTGGGAAAAACGAACTTTTAAAAACATTATTGCAAAACACCAAGCAAGGAGAAACTAAAGAAGGAGAAGTAATAGCAGAAGTTGTATTGCATCAAGAACTTCATCTTGGGTACATTTCCTTTGGTGCAGGGGCCTGTCATCTTTGGTATGGTTCAGTAGAAACCACTGGTCATTCTCTTGACTCCAAATGTGGCACAGAGTCTAGTTGGAGATCCATAGCAAGTGGTGTTCCCCAGGGTCAGTGCTGTCTCCAGTCCTCTTCAATGTATTCATCAATGACCTGGATGAAGGGATGGAATGTCATCAGCAAGTTTGCTGGTGACACAACACTGGGAGGGGTGGCTGACACCCCAGAAGGCTGTGCTGCCATCCAGCGAGACCTGGACAGGCTAGACAGTTGGGCAGAGAGGAACCTGATGGAATTCAACCAGGGCAAGTGCAGGGTGCTGCACCTGGGGAGAAATAACCCCCTGCACCAGGAGAGGTTGGGGGCTGACCTGCTGGAGAGCAGCTCTGAGGAGAAAGACCTGGGAGTCCTGGTGGACACCAGGATGACTGTGGGCGAGCAATGAGACCTTGTGGCCAAGAAGGCCAATGTCATCCTGGGGGGCATCAGGAAGAGTGTGACCAGCAGGTGGAGGGAGATCATCCTCCCCCTCTGCTCTGCCCTGGGGAGGCCCCATCTGGAGCACTGGGACCAGTTCTGGGCTCCCCAGTTCAAGAAAGACAGGGAACTGCTGGAGAGGGGACAGCAGAGGGCTACAAAGATGATGAGGGGCCTGGAGCATCTCTCTTAGGAGGAAAGGCTGAAGGACCTGGGTCTTTTTAGTCTGGAGAAGAGAAGGCTGAGGGGGGATCTGATCAACGCCCATAAATACTTCAAGGGTGGGTGTCAGGAGGGTGGGGCCAGTCTTTTTTCAGGGTGCCCAGGGACAGGACAAGAGGGAACGGGCACAAACTGGAATATAGGAAGTTCCACCTAAACATGAGGAAGTTCCACCTAAACCTCACTGAAAATGTAGGAGGCAAGAAATTGCCTTACCTCAGTGTAAATAAAATAAAAGGATTTCCTGCCAGCAATCCCTGTGACGTTATTTGCTGAAAATAATGATTATAAAGGATCCTTCCTTACATGAGTGGGGGCCCCCGCCGTTGCTGCTGCAGTATTCAGTTTTCATGAGAACCTTCACACCTCCACCCACTGAAGTGTCTCCGGGTCTTGCTGGGAGTTAGATTTATGGCATCATCTATCATTTAGACTTTTAGTTAGCGTGCAACTCAGGCGTTAGCAAAGTTCCAGGCAACACCTGGACTCTTTTCTTCTTTATCTTGGTGGTGTAGATGTCAGAAATGTCAAGTGTCTTCCCTGATGCCCAGTTATAAGAGCTGGTGTGGCAGGGAGTGGAGTTTTTTCAGCCTGGAGAAAAGGAGGCTGAGGGGAGACCTTCTGGCTCTCTCCAACTCCCTGAAAGGAGGGTGTAGCCGGGGGGGTCGGTCTCTTCTCCCAAGGAACAGGCGATGGGACAAGAGGAAATGGCCTCAAGTTGCCCCAGGGGAGGTTCAGGTTGGAGATCAGGAAAAATGTTTCCACGGAAAGGGTTATTGCACATTGGACTGGGCTGCCCAGGGCAGTGGTTGAGGCCCCATCCCTGGAGGGATTGAAAAGCCGGGTTGACCTAGTGCTTAGAGACATGGTTTAGTGATGGTTTTCATCAGAGTTAGGCTGGTGGTTGGACTAGCTGATCTCAAAGGCCCCTTCCAACCCGGACAATTCTATGATTCTGTAAGTTACTTTCATTTGGCTTCTGATCAACTGGTTTCTAAATAGTCCTGAGTGTACTAGTGCTGAAATAGCAAACGAGTGACAGAATTAGGTTTAACTCTGAGACTTTCGTGCGAAAATAAACAATAGTGATGCCAGAAAGCAGTTTTCAGTAAATCTTGTAGAAGTAAGTGCTTGTAATTCCGTTTTGTGAAGGGGTGAGTAGGTCTTTACCGAAGCTGCGTTACCCCAGTTCAGCCCTCTATGCCTCTCTCTGCAAAGCATTGATTGTAACATTTGGTTGTCTTATGCTAGATGTGCTTTATGAAATCATGGGATGAGGTTTTACCTTCGAACAGTCAGGGCTAGAAATTTACAGGGCTGGTCTTTTTTCAACGGGGCCAGTCTTTTTTCACTGGTGCCCAGGGACAGGACAAGAGGAAATGGGCACAAACTTGAACCTAAGAAGTTCCACCTAAACATGAGGAGGAACTTCTTGACTTTGAGGGTGGCAGAGCCCTGGAAGAGGCTGCCCAGAGAGGTGGTGGAGTCTCCTTCTCTGGAGACATTCAAACCCCACCTGGACACGTTCCTGTGGGACCTGCTCTGGGTGGACCTGCTTTGGCAGGGGGTTGGACTAGATGATCTCCAGAGGTCCCTTCCAACCCCATAGCGTTCTGTGATTCTGTGCTGGCAATCTGAAATGGTGTCTCAGATGACAAAAGACACGCTGAATACAGGTGAGTTTCAAACCTTTGGTGTCATTGGAGCTTTGACTGGGGGAATCTGGGAGCTGGAGAGCGCAGTGTGCAGTGAGGAAACGTTCAGTAGTCTCTCTGTCAAAGGAACAGATCGGAGTTCTTTATTTTCACCAGCAAGACAGCCAGGGAAAAGGTTTATTTGGAGGAGGACGTGGTGATGAGTGCTTGTGTGACAGCCAGGTGGCTGGAGTACTTCTCCAGGCTGCTGAGATGGCCAGGTTTCAAGCTCATCCCTCCCAGGAGGATGCTCTGAGCCAGGTGCTGATCCGCCTAGAGCAGCATTCACCGCAGCTGCTGCTGAAGGTGACATTATTCAGGATTTTTGGGGGCCGGAAAGAGGGTGGAAGAGGGACGGACCCATTCGGGAAGGGAAGACAAGCGTTGCAGTTGCGGGTGTCAACACTAGTAGTCCTACATGTGAAAAAACAACCAGCCCTTGGAAGGGGACCTGTAGCTCCAGCGTTCGTGGGGCTTGGTCACCAGGGCAGGTTTGAGTCCCCTTTCTCTGATCAGTGACCCTGGATTCACTGCCCCCTGAAACAGCTGGAGAGGTGAAAACGCCAGCAGCCCGGTAGCCAGGCTCATCCTCCCCTAAACTCTAGGTGACATGGAGTTAAACTCTAGGTGATGTGGACCACAAAGATGCTGAGGGGCCTGGAGCAGTTCACTTATGAGGAAAGGCTGAGGGACTTGGGGCTTTTCAGTCTGGAGAAGAGAAGGCCGAGGGGGGATCTGATCAACGCCCATAAATACTTCAAGGGTGGGTGTCAGGAGGATGGGGCCAGTCTTTTTTCAGTGGTGCCCAGGGACAGGACAAGAGGGAACAAGCACAAACTGGAACATAAGAAGTTCCATCTAAACCTGAGGAGGAACTTCTTTCCTGTGAGGGTGGCAGAGCCCTGGCAGAGGCTGCCCAGAGAGGTGGTGGAGTCTCCTTCTCTGGAGACATTCAAACCCCCCTGGACACGTTCCTGTGGGACCTTCTCTGGGTGGACCTGCTCTGGCAGGGGGTTGGACTAGATGATCTCCAGAGGTCCCTGCCAACCTCATATCGTTCTGTGAACCTGGATCTCCTCTTCTCTGGAGAACGCTTTGATTCAGAGGCTCGTTAATCTCGACCACTCTATGTTTTATGGTGATGCCCATGGTGTGCAAGAACCTTGGGGAGTACTTTATTGGACAGAGACAGAAGATGAGAAAGAACCGCTGATTTTCTGGATCCTGGTTGGACTTACAGGTGGGTACCATGCTGAGCTGCTCAACCCTGTCAAAATACAGCAGTTCTGGGTGTGTAACGGAGGTACTGGGCCCAACCAAGGGTGGTGCAGCCAGGTATCTTGGTTTTGGTATTGGCTGGTTGCTAATCCCACCCGTTTCCTTCTGAAATAGTCCTTCTGAAGCCCTTTCCCTTCCCCCAGCCGGTCCGTTCCTTTACAGTGTCAAGTTCAAAGTGACATCACCTTCAGGGCAAGGAAGGTTGTTTCACAGGCCATCCCCAGGGGGATGAGGCTCCTCCTGCCCATGTGTCCATTAAATGGACAATATTAATTTTGTTTACATGACTCCATTAATTTTTAGAGTTGGGAGATTGTGGGGCAACTGGTGCTTCGCAATCTTCACTGCAAAGCGCTCGAGTAGTGCTGTTGAATTCATTTGAACCATGATTATTGGGCAGATAGAAAGCATTTAAATACTTTTTTTTTTGTAACAAATCATGCAAAACTGCATTTTCCACTGTTCCTAGAAAAAAAAGCACTGTCAAGTTTCCTTTAACAATGGACTTTGGGCAGTTAACAAGGAACTTGTGGCTGGAGACCTGCATGAAAACAAAGGGATCAAGCTGAAGTGAGTAAGGGGTGTTGAGGCTGGAGAAAAGGAGGCTGAGGGGGGACCTTCTGGCTCTCTCCAACTCCCTGAAAGGAGGGTGTAGCCAGGGGGGGTCGGTCTCTTCTCCCAAGGAACAGGCGATGGGACAAGAGGAAATGGCCTCAAGTTGCCCCAGGGGAGCTTCAGATTGGAGATTAGGAGAAATGTTTCCATGGGAAGGGTTCTTAAGCCTTGGCCTGGGCTGCCCGGGGAAGTTGAGGCCCCATCCCTGGAGGGATTGAAAAGATCCGTAGATGTGGTGCTGAGGGACATGGTTTAGTGATGGTTTTGATCAGAGTTCGGTTGATGGTTGGACTGGATGATCTGAAAGTTCCCTTCCAACCTGGACAATTCTATGGTTCTAAGTAACGCAACGAACTGTCAGCTCCCAAGTCACTCTGCTTGTCTCTGCAAATAATGTGCGTGGGCAACTCTCACTTTTTTCTCGACCCTGTCACTTCAAATGTGTCTGCCGTTCAATCCCATTGCTGCTCAGACGAGATGAAACACCAACTAAATAGGAAGGAACTTCCCAGTGTTACGTTCACAGTTTCTCACCGCTCTTTACTTTGGCTGGAGGTGTCATTGATGTTTAAATAAAGGAACGAACTTGCAGTTCTATGGACTGCACCTATGGCTGGGGTATCTATAGCTCCGTGCTCTGCAGCAGCCTTGTTGGGGGGAAAGAAAAGACTTTGGTTGGCGTGTGGAAAATTTTTTGTGTTGGGAATTAAAACTAGATCGCTGTTTGTTACCGAACTGTGAATACGGGTATGGACAGAGGAGAAATTTGGTTATTTCCATCACCAGCCCTAAGGACTTAAGTCCTTCTTCATCCCTTCACCTTGCCCTTTTTGTGTTGCCCAGTTCAAAAATAGCTCTCTCTGCCTATTTTTGCAGGAGGCTCTTTTTGAAACACTTGTGGCTTGTGAATCCTCAAGATAAAGATGCCGAATCTTCAGTGTTTGGGGGATCTAGGTTAGAGAACACCCAGTGGCCAGGAGGACCTGTAACTCTGTGGAGCAACTGTTAGGATTGACTCAAGCTTGTCGAAGGCTCACGGGGACTTAATCCCCCAACTGGAAAATGTTCTCTTGTGGGTGCAATGAGCGTTTAATATGAACTGTAACCACCTGGTAATATAGTGTGGGCCTTCTGCTGTTCTGGTTGAAGCCTTTTTATAGAATTATATAGAATTGTCCAGGTTGGAAGGGAACTTTCAGATCATCTAGTCCAACCATCAACCTCACTCTGATCAAAACCATCACTAAACCATGTCTCTAAGCACTAGGTCAACCCGGCTTTTCAATCCCTCCAGGGATGGTGCCTCAACCACTGCCCTGGGCAGCCCAGTCCAATGTGCAATAACCCTTTCCGTGGAAACATTTTTCCTAATCTCCAACCTGAACCTCCCCTGGAGCAACTTGAGGCCATTTCCTCTTGTCCCATGGCCTGTTCCTTGGGAGAAGAGACCGACCCCCCCTGGCTACACCCTCCTTTCAGGGAGTTGGAGAGAGCCAGAAGGTCTCCCCTCAGCCTCCTTTTCTCCAGGCTCAACACCCCCAGCTCCCTCAGCCTCTCCTCACAAGACTT
>QJSC01018426.1:2617831-2638940 GCA_003697955.1 Calidris pygmaea | reverse complement strand
ACAGCAATTCCTAGAGCACGATCTGAAGACTTGTTTCCTTATAGAAGAAAGGACACAATCTTTCCTGGTTCAAAGCTGTTGTATGAACCTCCATCTCCATGTTCCTACTAACCACACCTGGGGTGAGAGAGAAGAGAAAATGCCACTTCTTGTCTGATGCTCATCTTCCAGCCATCCCCATTTTCTGTTCATTCTGCAAAGATTATGAAAAAGACATGTGAAAATGTGGGATAAAATTATCTATTTTCCTAGATGGACTCATAGATAGACCATCATACATATTTGGGAAATATACTTCATTTGACCAAACAAGCTCAAAAAAGTTCCCAAACCGTACAAAATTTTTCCCTTACGGAAGCTGCAATATTCAGGCTAAGAAAGAAGGTGGGAAGTTTTACCACAGTGATAAACGAGGCAGTATCTCCCTTTTTCGACTAATTACTCTTGCGCTTTCTTTTTCAACAGGATCAAGCCCAACGGTACCAAGCCCAGTCCTTGAGATCTGGACTTGAATAGTGTCTGAACACAGGTTTTTATACTCCCTTTAGTTACTCGTGGTGGACAATCTCATATTGGTGGCCACAAGCTTTCCTCACTCCTTGTAGTGCCAATTCCACGGATCTCCAAGTGTCGCACTCGGGCTTATACCCAAAGGATTATATTGTGTGCTCAAGGAATTTTGATGCTTTCTACATACCTTTGTTTTCTGAATCCTTTTGCGTGTCTTCAGCCAAAGCTACTTTTCCTCCCCAGCCGAGAGTGCTCGACTTACTGCTCCTTCTTTCAAAGGAATAGAAAGTCTGAAGTGAGCACTTCCTCCCAGGTATGAAAGTGAAATGCCAATTGGTGATGAGACTCGATATTAAACCTCAGAATTTGGAAATAGGGAGGGATATGACTGGGTTGGACTGTTTGTGACAGGGAAAAGAGAAAGAAAAATAGTCTTTATTGTTGGATATCCTCTGTTCCTTTCCATTCCTAGGAGGTAGGCTGGAGATGATCAGCAGAGAACACCACGTGGGATTGTCATGGTGAGAATACTCAATCCTGGGTCTGTTACAATAGATGAGACTCTGCAATTATGAACTAAGGGGACTCAAAGAACTCTTGTGTATAAAAATAGCTCATAAATGACTGATCTGTAGATATATATACACGTATCTCTGTATACGTATATATTTGATGGGTAGGATGTATTAGTGATCTGAGCGTGATGCAAATGGTGCGGGATAAGGGGTGGATTGTCCTGGTTTGGGGTGGAGCAGAACCAGCTTTCTGTTCCGTGAGAGGGGCTCTTGCTCATCCTCCTTGCCCTAGCAATTGGGTCCAGCTGAGTTGGTTGTTTACCCCATGGAGAGGTCCCACCTGTGGGGAGGTGGGGACAGGTGAGGTGACCCAAACTGATCAATGGGGTGTTCCATCTGCCATGCTCGGGATAAAAGCTGAGGGATGGAGGGGGGCAGGTTGGCTCCTCCTTGAGGGTGCTGGTTCAATGGCTCTCTTTCTTCAATGGCCGATGTCTGAGGAGGACCCTGTGGGTTTGTCTACCTTTAATCCCAACCAGAGTGTTCCGGAATCCAGCTCCTGTTTGTGACTGAGTCCACTCTGGAACTTCCCCAGTGCCTACTGGTGACATCTCCCCTGGAGCTTGGTATGGTTTTGTGTGTATATATATATATACATAAATAGATAGATATATATATAGATCTATTTCATTATTTCCTTTTTATTTTATTATCAATATTTCGTTAGTTTAGTTTTTTCCTCTCTCATAGCCCTCTTTCATCTCTCTCTCTTCTCTCTTCTTCCTCTCCTTGGAGCCAAGAGGTAGGGGAGAGCCTCTGTTGTCATTGACCAACCCAGCTCAAACCACCACAGGGATTTTTTTTTATGGCAGCTTTTCAGCCAGCACCTGATGAAACGGGCTGCAGAAGCCTCTTCTTCCACGGGGTGTTTCGCTGAGAAGCGATGTCATATTTTAAAACGAAGCACTTGGGCGGTGGGAGTGCGTGGAGGAGAGAGTGGGATGGTGCTGTAAAAAGTGCTCACATTTTTAGCCAGACAGCGCTTCTGCAGCAAATAAAATCTCTCTCTCGCGACAGATGGGGGAGAGGTGAGTGGGAGGGAAGTTTGGAAGAGCACTTTGTCATCTCTCTTCGCTCGGCTGCAAGAAGGGAGGGCGCATGAAATACCGCGTCGATAAAAGGGTGGATTAAAAAGTGCAGCAGCATCAAGGAAGTAGAAGCAATTACGGAGCAGGTTCCATCTGGGACTGTCAAAATGCTTTACAAACATTAGGCAGCTGAGCTTTATGATATCCCGGTGGGCATGTATCCATCATTCTTATTTAGAGATAGAAAAAATTGGGAATAGAGGGTATGGGACAAGGTCTAGGTGCACAAGAATATTGACTTGTAGGGCTGGACCTTGTGCTACCAACCATCTTCTGCTCCCAGTCCCTATATGTGTGGGTCAGACGCGGAGCAGCTGCCTGGCATCGGCGTGGATGCTTCTGTGCGTGCCTGACCCAGCCTTCTCCTGGAATACGCTCTCAATTATTTTTCCTTGATTAGGTTTTATTAACCTGTCGCTTTCATTAGAACTGACGACCTTAAAGCTCTCCTGGAAAACAGATTTTCTCATCTGAGAGCGGCAGGGAGAGAATCGCTAATTGAGATTGTAATCACTGTACTGTTTCCACCTGCAAAATCTTAGGTTTTCCCCCTCAACAGTTGTTTTAAATGGGGAGGGGGGGGGGGAAATCTCTGATAATTTGTTGCAGTACAAATTAATTAGCTTTCCCCATTTCCTCAAAAAAGGACTACAAGTTCCAAATCGTGGTTATGTGAAGATGGGAATTTTGGTGAAATGTTGAAATATGAGCTCGGAGAGATCTGTGTGTTCTGCTCTCCCTGTGTGAGCATACTTCCACCCAGCACAAATCACAGAGTCACACGGGGGTTGGAAGGGACCTCTGGAGATCATCTAGTCCACCCTCCTGCCAAAGCAGATCCACCCAGAGCAGGTTGCATAGGATCCAGACGTTTTTAGATCTTATTTATACTTGTGAGAAAGTGGAGTAAACCTGTAAAAATCAGATTAATTTCAAAGGTATAAAAGGAAAACAAGGAAAACCAGAGGCAGATTCTTCAAGTCTTAGTGCAGGGTGGTCTGGTCTCAATGTCCAAGCTGAGGTGGACATCCTGAACCACTCTGGAAAAAAAAAAAAAAAGGGATGTTCTCTTGGCAGTTCGACTGGACACTGATAGTATTGAACCCCTGGTGAAGGCTACAGGGCAATGAACCCTTTCCTTCCTTTCTCAGGTTCTAGGAAGTGCTTGTTTCTGCATCTAGGAGAGCATGTCTCCGTGCATATGAGAACTTCTTAAGCGAAGCTTCTGAAGCGTAGACTTCTGGGCTGTTTTCCTTTGGGAGGTGATTCTGCTTCTGTCGCACAAGGGCTTGGTGTTCTGGCTGCTCGATGAGGTACCCAAAACACAGGTTCAGCTCCTTTATGCTTTTTAAAACTGTGATATCTCAGACCGATCAGTCCTGTTTGTTCCTGCCTCGCTAAAATTGGGCAGCAAAATCCATCCTGCAAATAAATGTCTGACGTTCATCATCGTACTATTTTTATAATTGCAAACATTTTGTGTCCTCAATGCTGACTCATAAAGCAGGGTATTTCACGGAAGCTGAAAGGGAAATGACCCTACATCTTTTCCAGCTTATTTGTCATCTCATGTTTTTGACCCTCTTTGGGGATCTCTGTCACACGTATTAGTCTTGGCTGATTGATATGAAGAGATAGAGCCTTGGGCAAAAATGGTTTTACAAACAGGGATAGAAAACCCTTTAGCTTCATTTAGAAAAAAAAATAAATATCTGAAGCAGGATGAAAGACCATTAACTGACCCATTTCCAAACTGATTTAGGATTAGATTAACAACTAAACTAAAATGTAACTTTGAGGGTTTATTTTTCTGCCTTGGCATCAAAAGACAGAATAAAACAATGATGGTTTCAAAAAAGAGGTCCAACTGGGCCGGTTGTCATGCATGACCCCTCTGCTCTCATGTGACCCCCACTGTGTCCAGCTCGAGTCCTCAACACAGGACGTGGACCTGTTGGAAAGGGTCCATCAGAGGGCCAAAAAAATGATAAGAAGGATGGAGCAACTTTGCTGTGAGGACAGGCTGAGAGAGGTGGGGTTGTTCAGCCTGGAGAAGAGAAGGCTCCGGGGAGACCTTAGAGCAGCCTTCCAATACCTGAAGGGGCTACAGGAGAGATGGGGAGGGACTCTTTATCAGGGAGTGGAGTGATAGGATGAGGTGTAATGGCTTTAAACTGAAAGAGGGGAGATTTAGATGAGATACCAGAAAGAAATTCTTTGCTGTGAGGGTGGTGAGACCCTGGAACAGGTTGCCCAGAGAAGCTGTGGCTGCCCCATCCCTGGAGGGGTTCAAGGCCAGGCTGGATGGGGCTTGGAGCAACCTGGTCTGGTGGGAGGTGTCCCTGCCCAGGGAACTGGATGATCTTTAAGGTCCCTTCCAACCCGAACTGTTCTATGATATTTTCTGCTAAAATATGTTAACAGCTTATTACCTGAATATTGCCGTGAAAATGTATATTGCAGATCAGATTTATTAAATTCTTGTACATTACACCTGGAAAAAAAATTTGTATTTGTTGTCAGTCACAAAGGTCCAGTCAATGAAACAGGTGAAATCACCTCTAGAGATCTTGTGTGTACAATTTGCTGAAGTAATAAATTATATGTAGATACTCTTACTTTTTGCTGCATGAAAAAATGAACTCCACACAAGGACCATTAGAAGCTGACAAGTTGATTGGGAGTTGAAACCTGGATAAAGATAATTAGCCTAATGACAAAATCTAATAGAGGAGGAGTTAACCTCCTCTGCTTCTAGGTATCTTGAAGAACAGATGGTCAGGAATAATTTGTTATTCAGATAGTTTTAACTTCAAATATAATTCAATAGATGTTTTGTTATTATCCATAGTGTTCCATATAATTATATTTAATTGATTACAGCATATCAAGTTTTTGCCTTTTATATGTAACTGAAATTTCCATCTAAATTAGCTTAACTCAAATCATGAATCAAAAGGAATCCCCTTAGAAGCATTATCTGCCTTTTTCTAATAGAATACAGTCTAAAATTGTTACCTAATTGTACATTCTTCTACTTATCAAAGAAAAAGTACCCGATTTAGTAAAAACACCTCAGTTACTTGCAAAACAGCATGTCTTAATAATTGCTAAAAGTGAGATTCAATCTCCAGAAAAATAACCAAGTATAACAAATGTGAGATAAGAATAAAGCTACATTTTGAATGAGGATGTGTTCCCTTGCTGAACTAAATAATGTTAAAATTAGATTTTTCAGCCTTGCCCATATGTTACCTTTCCATTTGAGCTCTTGTAGGCTTTGTGTGTGTTTGATGATAGCTGCGTTTTTGAATATAGTTTTTTTTTGTTTTGTTTTTCTTTCTGGTCTCAGCTGAGTAATGAACAATTAATAGATGAATGAAATGATGTGGTGACCTCGAACACGCATCTTTCTCTCCCTCTTTTCTACTTAGTGACAGCACACTAAAGCCAATGGGTCCAGTGAATGCGTTAGGCACTCAAATACGAGGTGCTTGGTTCCACAATGAAATTCAAAATCCTCTGTTCAGAAATACACGCGGTTCATGCAGAGGGTAAGTCTCCCCAGGATGCAATCCAGTGCAGGCATTGCCCTGATTTGTGAGATCAGCTAAAATATACAGCTGCCCTAAGCGAGGCATGTGGAAATATCAAAAAGAAGGATGAACCCCTGTCTGAGGTCCCCTGGTGTCTACATGGGATCATCTTTCTAAAGCATCTCCTAAAGCCCCATCCTGAAGATGTGGTGGTGTGCTCTCCCTGTTTTTACCCCTCTTTCCCCCCCAGCTGCTGCTGAGGCCATAACCATCAGTGGGAGTTGTGATGAGTTGCACCTGGCCTTTGGGGGATGGCTGGCAATGCAGCCAAAACCCTAGGCTAGGGTGGACCCTAGCCTGGGGGGGGGGTCCAAAATATCTAGGGGGACCCAGATATTTTGTTCCCATGGGGATTTGACTGTAGGTCAATTACCTTACTCTATAAATAGTGGACAGCCCAAGAGCCCTTGGAGCTCTCCTGCAGGGCAGTGGCTGCACGCCAGGATCTCCCCTTGAGTGGGGACGCTCACTTCAGGTTCTACTCCTCAAGGTTGAGAGACTCCTCGCCGCAACAGATTTCTCAGTGAGTGACTAAGAGCATGCTAAACTTTGAAATCTTAGCTAAGGGGTATAAAGGATTGATTGCGTGTATATAATCCTTTAGCCATAAACCATTGACCAAGTCTGGGACTGGGGTTGGATCCAGCCTCACCCAGACTCCTCTCTGAGAAGGAGTTTAGAAACCAAGGGGGTCCTTTCTGAACCTCGTGACTCAACGGGAGGGTCTCCCTGACTGTCTGACCCTGTCCTCTCTGCAGTAAATAACCAAGTGTATACCTTGCCATCAAATCTCGTAAAACACTGTCACGTTTACTACTAATTTTGTTAAATCACTGTTTCACCTTAATAAATATTTCACTACTTCTCTCTTACGGGTGAAGTCAATTGCTTCACCCGCAACAGAAGACAACGCTGAAATGATGGGAACATTTGGATTCAACAGGGGAGCACACTCAGCCTCTTCCTTACACAGGATATTCAGACCAACATCTCCCACCTTGGAGAGTGTGACACGAAGCCAAGCTGAAGGTAAGGTTCTTCCTTGGACCTGGCCCTTCCATGCAAACAATCATTAAGAGACTTAGTGGGTGAGGAAAGGGAAGGGGATACAGGGACCAAGACCTTGCAGCCCAGTGCTGAGACCACTTGGTTGTGGAGCCTGCACACCTCTCAGTGGTTCTGCATCTCACACTAAACAGATTCTGGATAAAAGGAAGGTGCTGACAGCATTTAGAAGTGGCTAAGGGGAAGGGGAGATGCTCAAGAATGTGATTTTGGTTTGGTGAGCTTCATTTTCATTTCCATGACTTTTAGCTCTTTCTTAAATCTAGCTCTTGGTGGCTCCTCTGAGAGTTCAGGAGTAAAAGAACTGGCACTGCTTTGTTTCTCAGTGCGTGGATACTAATTGTTTCCCTTTGGATTTATGTCATGTCATTTAAAAAAAAAACAACACGCAGTGAATAAACAAAGCTGTAACTCGTGCAATCATCCTCAACCCATTGGAGTTATTAACAGCACCCACATATTGGCTTTATAACAGAGGGATTCAGCTTCCTCTAGAGCCTCACCTCAAAAACGTGGCCATAGAAAAACCCAGATTCTTCTGAAAGAATTCTTGCTGAAAACTTGTAGTATTTACCGCAGTGGGATTCCTCTAAAGTGTCCTCCTTTGGGGCACTCACTGAACGCTCTCAAAACTGCTAAGCTGCTGATCTTGCCTCCAGATTTTTCCTAGGGCCTTGCAATGTAGGTGGATGTTTTACTGTAACACAGAAATTTGATTAAAACATTTTTTTTTAAATGGCTAAAATAAATGAATTCCCATTCCTGCCTTAAAAAAAAACCAGAGGTTTAAAACATAAAGCAAGATTATCTTGTTTTGTTTTACACGGTGCTGCTCTTTACCTTATTGACTTGATGGGAGAGGCAACTTTTTGTGACACTCTTGATTTTCAAGTGCAGTTCACACTCTCCACAGGGCATGGAGCTCTGAGTAGAGGGGAAAAAATGGGTGTAGCCTCCTTAAATCTACCAGTGGAAAGGGCAGGGGAAGAGGTAGCCTGCATTCTTTTCAGAACATAATGTTTAAAACAGTTCTGCACAGACTCAGCTCTGGTTCTTAGGAATTAGTCACAGGCTGTACAGTATTGATGTACCCATGCATGCATTGGCACGTGTGTGACCTGTGCATTTAATACATTCAGTATTTAAAAACGTCTGGAACTCTAGATAGTTAATTAAAATAGGTAGAATTTATACAGGGAAGGCCTATTTTCTCTTTAAAGAGCGGAGTCTCCAGGTTTGTCCCTAAAATGAGTGAAGTTATCCATAAAAGCATCTCATTTGGTTGGTTTCAGCAAACAAACTAAGAGTTTTTACATCTGAGGTTTCATCACCTCAGGTTGACTCGCTCTTCGATTTATCGTCGATGGCAAAGGTCAACAGAAATTCTCATTCCTCCCTGATACCACGATGGTGTTTTGAATCACATCTTCAGTTTCACTCCAAGGGCTAAGGTGTGCCACCTTTCAGCACCAGCTTCATGGAAGGGAAGTGTGTCCTTGGAGTGCGTTTGACAGTCTTATGGTGATCTTCAGCACAGGCACTGCAGGATAAAGCTGGTGAGGGGTCTGGAGCACAAGTCTTGTGAGGAGAGGCTGAGGGAGCTGGGGGGGTTCAGCCTGGAGAAAAGAAGGCTGAGGGGAGACCTTCTGGCTCTCTCCAACTCCCTGAAAGGAGGGTGTAGCCAGGGTGGGTCGGTCTCTTCTCCCAAGGAACAGGCGATGGGACAAGAGGAAATGGCCTCAAGTTGCCCCAGGGGAGGTTCAGATTGGAGATCAGGAAAAATGTTTCCCTGGAAAGGGTTATTGCACATTGGCCTGGGCTGCCCAGGGCAGTGGTTGAGGCCCCATCCCTGGAGGGATTGAAAAGCTGGGTTGACCTAGTGCTTAGTGGTCATGGTTTAGTGATGGGTTTGCTCAGAGTGAGGTTGATGGTTGGACGAGATGATCTGAAAGGTCCCTTCCAACCCGGACAATTCTATGATTCCATAAAGCATTGGCTAAAAACTCCAATGATGTTTTCATTGTAAACGTCACTCTTTTTTTTTTACAAAAGCCGCCAGACAGCTGCTGTATTTATATCCTGTTAGGTAAATAGAAGACGTAGCCGGTGAGATGCAGGGGTTTTCACTCGGATGAGTTTGCAGGTACTCCCCACGGGGCTTTACCGATGATATTAGCAAGTTGCCTGGGTGGCGAAATGCTGTCCCCGGGCTGCGAGCAAATCCTCCATCGCAGGCCCGTTGCTAACGAGCGCAGAGGGATTAGAAACCGTTTGCTTACTGCGAGCTGTTTCGCTCCTGCTTCCTTATTTGAGAGAGGTTTACGGATCATCCAAGGGGAGGGAAAAGAGGTCTTTGCAGGGGACGTTTTTGAAGTGAGCTTAAATTTTTTGGCTGACGCAGCACCTTTTCCAGGCAAACTAGTGCTTGACTAGATGAAGCGTCCCAGGCAGCTGGTCCCTGGTTCTTTGTGGGGCGTTTGCGTGGGGTGGAGTGCCACGTGGGGTTTTGCAAAGTGTCCTGCAGGGGATTTCAGATGGCTTTGAAGAGACTGTTTGAATTTTCTCAGAGGGAGGGAAATTGCCACCCCGTTTTTCTTTTGTCGCCTTTTCACCATTGAAATGTCAAGCCTAGTTCTCCTTGGCTTAGAGGGAGACTGTGAGGAGCACTGGGGAGTGAGAAAAGTAGATGTAAAAGGTTGTAGCCGTCTGTAGCCATAACAATAAAGAGCATTGTCTGTAAATTTAATACTTCATCCCATTGTCTGTAAATTTAATACTTCATCCGTGTCTTCTGCCTGAGGAGACTGAAAAGGCCTTCGTGTCAATGCTCTATTCCTCTTTACTCAGCATGTGGAGAAAAGCTTCATCCCTTTTGAGGAGCTCATTACTGTGTCTGAAGGACACATGGCAGAGGAAAGGCTGTACGAGGCATAGTCCTCTTGACCGCTTTGGGAGGCCCCTCAAGTTTCTTTCACTGCACCACGAGGAGAAGGGCAAAAAACAGAAAAAAAAAAACACCAAACCTGGCTGGTATGCTAAAACACCAGCTCCATCAAAATCCTAATACAGCACTTAACTGCCTGCTCTTGCCTTTTACATCTTTCCCCTTTCCCTGAGTACGAGTAGATTGGCAGCTCCCTGGAAGCACTTTCAGTTCTTCAGCTTCCCCTGTGCTCTCTGGGGTTGAGCAAAGTTCATTAGGGCCGGTGGAAAACCACACGCTTTCGCATGATTTTTCACCTTGTCCATTTATGTGCATCTTTCGCCCTCTCCTTTTGCGAGGCTGAGTCAGGAAAGGAATGAAATTAGTGAATAAAGAGCTCAAAGGCTTGTAAATAATGTAATACTGCATACTGGCACAGGAAGCAAAGGAAAGTGCTATCAGAAAAAGGTAGCAAGACTTCAAAAGTGCTTCTCTGAGGGGTCAGAATTAATACCATGTGCTCATTTTACTCTGTTCTTCTAAAACTGACAGTGTCTGTGCTGTGGCCCTTACCTTAAAATCAGTGAGATTTGAGCAACTTCTGGCGTGTGAGCAGCGGGACTCAGAAATCCTAATTTCCTATTAATTTTCCTTTGTCTCCAGTCTTTTATCTCCCCACCATGTGCTGTCGATGCAGCAGCTGTCAATGCTTCCCCTGAGAAACAGGGCCAGGGCTAATGTGAAGCTCCCCACGGATGCATGGGTGATCATGTCCATGATGACCCAACCGCCAGATGGTTGGCAGAAGTTGCATAGGTGAAGAGCAGCTACATCCTGGTTGCTTTGTCCTCATGAGGGAAAAATAATTTGGCTACTATGCCAGCCAGCATCAAGTTTTCATAAAACATATACAAGACAGCTATATTTCAAATGGGGTGCATCAGGAAGAGTGTGGCCAGCAGGTGGAGGGAGGTCATCGTGCCCCTCTGCTCTGCCCTGGGGAGGCCCCATCTGGAGCACTGGGACCAGTTTTGGGCTCCCCAGTTCCAGAAGGACAGGGAACTGCTGGAGAGGGGACAGCAGAGGGCTACAAAGATGAGGAGGGGCCTGGAGCATCTCTCTTCTGAGGAAAGGCTGAAGGACTTGGGGCTTTTTAGTCTGGAGAAGACTGAGGGTGGATCTGATCAACACCTCTAAATCCTTAAAGGGTGGGTGTCAGGAGGATGGGGCCAGTCTTTTTTCAGTGGTGCCCAGGGACAGGACAAGAGGGAACAAGCACAAACTTGAACATAAGAAGTTCCACCTAAACCCGAGGAGGAACTTCTTTCCTGTGAGGGTGGCAGAGCCCTGGAAGAGACTGCCCAGAGAGGTGGTGGAGTCTCCTTCTCTGGAGACATTCAAACCCACCTGGACACGTTCCTGTGCAACCTGCTCTGGGTGGACCTGCTTTGGCAGGGGGTTGGACTAGATGATCTCCAGAGGTCCCTTCCAACCCCATAGCATTCTGTGATTCTGTGAAATGTCTACCCCCCTGTCAATTTTGGTAGGAATTAGCCATGGGTTTCAAAATTATTGGGTGAGGAAAGAGAAAGTGCCAAATAAGGCAGGTGGAGAAAATCAGAGCCCCAAAAGTCTTTCTTCCTTGGGAGGTCAGTCTTGAAATGGGGAATGCCAATATTGTGTATTTGTCCATTCCTTCTTCAACTGGTAAGGTTGATACTTTCAGGATACTCAATCAGGAGGGCTGAGCATTTTTTAGGCTAATACATATTCTCATAAAACTGGAGCTGAGGCTTCAAAAACTCATTGTTACATTGTGAGATTAATTAAAAAAAAATAATGTTTCCAGAACATGTTCTCCGCTTTTGGTTCTCTTTCTGATTTGGTGTCAGTTATATTATAGTTCAAAATAAATATAGTATATCAATATATAAATATCAGAATAGTATAGTTCAATATAAATAGCTAATTCTAGCCAGGGCTCGCAAAAGTTATTGGTGTGGCACCAGTTGTCCTGAGCATGCAGAAACGGAACAGCTGGGGACTGTTTTTACACACCATCTTCCTTTAAATGTTAGAGGCTACTTTGCAATGTAATATTATTATTTATACTTCAGTAATACCAAGAGGTCCTAGCTGAAAGCGGAGCCTGAAGGTACTATTTTTTGTATCCACATTCTGTAGGAGATAATCCTCTCTCTAGTTCCCCTCCAAGCCTTTCCCCCCAAAATACCACAGCTAATTAGGCAAAGACTGGAAGAGGAAAGACAGGTGCCACAAAATGAGGCGATTTGCACCTGGTTCCAGAGCAGATCAGTGTCTGAGCTGAGAACAGAGCTCAGTCTTCTGCCTCCCCATTAGAATATCTTCCCTGGACTCCCCTGCTGCCTCGCAAGGTCCCAAATAAAGTGCTGCATTTTTAATACGGTGTTATGAAACTCAAAGTTTTAAGAAAACAGTATAAATTCTTAATAAATATAGTCAACTGTGCAAAACATTTGAAATATGCTCTGTCTTGGGATGTGGCTGAGCAGTATTTATTCACTTTTATGCAAGGTTGTTAAAATCTTTATGGACACAAGGGGGGAAAAAAAGCAGGAGGAGAAAAAAAGTAATTTATTTCAAGAATTCTGCTTCATCAAATGCTTTTCAGACACTTGTGAATTGTCATGCTGCTGTGACATCTCCTGAGAATTACATTCTCATTAAAGATATTTGTGTTTACATTGTCTTTAGTATAAATGTGTGAGCATTCCATGCATTTACGATGCACAGGCTTATCTTGTCTGTTGACTTTGTCAAAGTGATACAGTATTTCTCCTCACCACCTTTTTTTTCGTCAATATACTTTTCTCCCTTGTAGGACTTTTCTTTCTTTGTTACTGACTTGGATCACAAATGGTCTTTATTTCCCTATTCTTCTGAACTAAATAGCTAAATGCAGGTTCCTGTGGATATGAAAGGGGTTGTGAGTCATACAAACAAAAATATGTTAACTTCTCCTTGTGTGGGTTGTAAATCCATTAGAAACATTCTTATTCCGTGTGGTTAAACTTTGTCCTTTTTTTCCTATTACAACTGACAAACCATGATTAATTAAAGTGTAGTTTTGGACCCAGCTCATCAGACCCGTTAGACCCGTTTGTCACAATGCATTTGTAGAACTCCAGGTGCAAAGATACACCACTTTACATCACCGCCTCTCAGTATTGCTGTATTATGATGACAACAGATTAAATAACCGGGATTGCAAGAGCAATCTTTTTGGGGGTTAGGGGAATACAAGCGGAGGTAAGTTACACGCTCTGAATTCTCCTCCCCACTGGGTACAAAGCAACAAATTACCACTTGTTGCAGGGGCTTTTATATTGCTGTAGAGAGGCCTGGCTCTTTTCAGCTCGCGTGAGGATGCAGTAAGAGCAGGCTGGTTCCCATAGCCTGGCTTCCCAGATGGTTTGATCTGCCTAATGTGATTGCTGAGGAGTCCCGCTGAGGTCTGTGTCCACGAGATCACTCCCTGTGTAGGCTTACCTCATGAATTCTCCTCGGGGAGGGGTGAGGGAATGCTGAATCTCTGTGTGCCCAAGTTTCCTCCAGGTCCTGCGTGCTTCCTATGGAGAGACTGAGAAGCCACCAGGAACTCCTCCATGATCAGCACTGCAAAAGCTTGGGGAAGCAACAAGTTCTGTCCTGGGTAAGAAAGGGAAATCATGAGCAAGCAGAAAGCAATGGTGATAGTGCCCTGTTTGTTGCCTGAATTTTAACTGCAGTGGAAAGTATTCAAGAGTAAGGAGGAAAATATGGATTCCTTATCCATCTTTCCTAAGAATCACAAGCATTATTACTTAGACTGGACTTTGTGCCTGAGACAGTTTGCAAGTGTTCTTAGTGAAGGCACAGAAGATGGGATGTTTCTTACCACGATGCAAAAGCCCATTTTGTAGCATTTGGGAGGTTTCTCAAATCAAATCTGAAGTTTTCAAATTCTTGCTTTTCCTTCCAACCATAAGCCAGGGCATTGCTTATGTGACAAGTCCTTATTTCAAAATATAAGCTTAAATTTAACTGAGAATTAATTTAAGAAAGATCTGCAGCCGTATTACACAGAAGACTGCGGTATCTCAGTAAGTCCCTCCCTTTTGCATCTCTGAACACAGCAGGCTGGGGCCACATTTCACAAAGATGCACAGAGTTTAGGCAATTTGAGTCCAGCCCATCTACTCCTGGAAACAGAAATACTTTCCCTCTTCCAGCTTTGTCATTCAATATGGAAGTGAGGAAGAACTGAATTTACTCATCAAGCCCAGCTGCTGAACATGGGGAGAGAAACATATTACCCATCAAGTTACCCAAAGGGGTGCCCAGAAAACCAGAGATGTCCCTTCTGCTTTGTCAGGAGCAGCTGCTTTCTTCTGGTGGCACTCAGAAGTCAGGCATGTTCATCAGTACTGACCTGTGTTAGATTAAATGACCTTGAGAGATGGTGCCAGGCTGGCACTGTTATTTCTGGTTTACTGATCTGTTTTTCCCATCCGTCTTTATTTTTCTGGTAGTATTCCATGTCTGCAATAAGAATATAGACATGACTAGCAAGAAGAATCTGGCTGCTCCCAAACACAATGAATTGTGTCATTTAAAAAATTTATCTGTACAAACACTGTCTCATGCTGTTTGGAGCTAAATTTTCTGTTCATAGAACGGTTTGGGTTGGGACCTTCAAGATCATCGAGTTCCAACCCCCCTGCCCTGGGCAGGGACACCTCCCACCAGACCAGGTTGCTCCAAGCCCCATCCAGCTCTGTTAGCGGCAATGAAATTTGTGCCTCCCATAAGTTAAGGTTCCTCTTCACTTTACATGAGGGCATAAAATAAGCTGATATGTAGCAAGTAGAGGTATTCAACAGCAGGGAAAATGTTCAAAACTTCCATGTGAGGAAGAGAGCGTATTTTTAAAGCTATGCTGTCAGCCAGAGAATCTGGCTTCTTAAAAAATCTTATGTGTGTACGTAGGTGTCTAAGTACCTAGGGTACTTTCAAGAAATGCATCCAGCATCAAATGTTATAATAATAATGGTAAATATTGAGGCTCAGAAAGTCAGGCAGTTTGGGTTCTGTTTCCATTTCTATTTCTGTGACTTGCTATTTGACCCTCACTGAGGCTCTTTGTGCCTCAGTGTTCTCACTTCTAATATTCATTTAAGATAATGAAATAAAGATGATGGAGAAGAACTGTTCTTCTCCAGCTCTAGGTTTTGACCAGATCACCTATTAATGAACATCCTGTGTGCCTTACCTCATTGTGTGAGATTTCACTGAATGTCGATGAGCTTTGAGATACTTGAATGAAAGGCATTATTAGTATATGTCTCCCTTGAGAAGTGTCTTCATGACGAACATGCCTTTCCATGAGTCCTCCTAGAGGGCAGGAGTCATAGAATCATAGAATGGTTAGAGTGGGAAGGGACCTTAAAGATCATCCAGTTCCAACCCCCTGCCCTGGGCAGGGACACCTCCCACCAGACCAGGTTGCTCCAAGCCCCATCCAGCCTGGCCTTGAACCCCTCCAGGGATGGGGCAGCCACAGCTTCTCTGGGCAACCTGTTCCGGTGTCTCACCACCCCCACAGCAAAGAATTTCTTTCTGAGATCTCATCTAAATCTCCCCTCTTTCAGTTTAAAACCATTACCCCTTGTCCTATGGCTCCACTCCCTGATCAAGAGTCCCTCCCCATCTCTCCTGTAGCCCCTTCAGGTATCAGAAGTCTGCTCTAAGGTCTCCCTGGAGCCTTCTCTTCTCCAGGCTGAACAACCCCAACTCTCTCAGCCTGTCCTCATAGCAGAGGTGCTCCATCCCTCTCATCATTTTTGTGGCCCTCCTCTGGACCTGTTCCAACAGGTCCATGGCCTTCCTGTGTGAGGACTCCAAAGCTGGACACAGTACTCATAATCCTGAATGTAGTAGTTTAGCAGAGGTAAAGTACAAATCCAGGATGTCAGGTGGTCACAATTTCTACTCGTTTGATACCAATGAGTGTCTCTTAAAATAATACATTAAGAGTTTCTAAAACAAGTAATTGAGAATTATCGAACATCATCAAAATGTTGCCGTTTATAAGACACCTATTACCAATGCCCTTTTCCATTGCAGCTTCTAATTATCTGAATTTGACACTGATTAAGTATATTCATGACTTAGAAACTGAAATAAGGCAGTATGTTATGGAAAGATAACACAGCTTACTTTAGTAAGTGGTTTTTTTTTTTTTTTTTAATCTAAGTACGCCCTTTAAACAAAAAGTTAATTCTGGAAAGAAGTAATGAATTACGTTCGTTATCATTACTCCTAGTTAGGTAATAAGAAGTTGCCAGAGTCTGGTTTTTGCTTTGGCTGACCGAGGCTGAGGAAGTTTTGGATCCTCACCTTTTTTCTTGATCTTGTGAATTTGTTCAGGGCTGCTGGTGTGTAAATGACTGTAGGATCACGGTTCTGGCAAAATGATCCATTGCCTTGGTTCCACTCAGGTATTAGGACCTGGTTTCTCTTGGGAGCTATTTTCTTCATTTTAATACAATCTACGGAGTAGCATGGATGTAAATTCTTTCATGTTATTTTTTTTTTTAAACTTATTTTTGAGGGTGTGGCATTTGTGGTTTGAATAATGCCTGTCATTTTTGTTATTTTACTGATGGCTTTTGATTTCTTATTGAGGAGGTCTGAAATTTCGCTTCTGGAGTTCTAACAGCAACTGTCTGTAAGCTGCTATCACCTACATTCAGATTGATTCCTTCAGATTTTGCCCCTTGTATTTCATACGCTCGAGCCACAGAACATGAGATAAAAATGTGGTTTGGAGAGAGCTCTCTCGTTTTTAGTCCTCTGTAAAGGTCAGGTTTTTTGTCTTTATTTTTATATTAAATGCCTTGGGTTTCTTTTTTTAAAGGGAGTCACATTACTGCTGTCTTATTTACAATACAAGTATTTTTGCAAATATGAAATCATCCCTGTTAGTTCTGCCAGCGGCAGCAGTGTCAGGATGCCTGTCACACCTCTCTGTATTTCAAGCTCCGTGTCAGAGAGAGCTCCTCTACCCTACAAGATGTGACAAAGTAGAACGTGCCCCAAAGCAGCCATCGGCTCCTGGGTGTTCGGAATATCCCAGCGCCGTGGGGTCTCCAGATTGGCCTGAAAAAGACACGCACGTTTTCCTTTATAGACTAAGGAGAGATTACGTTATAGCACCAGGCTTCGAGACTTCAAACCTAATTTGCCTCCTCAAGGGCTATTAGTGAGCTGGAAAGCGAGTGTGTACGAATGACTTTTGCATACAAATGACACGCTTACATTTTTATTATTGAAATCACATTATGGAACTGCTACTTTTATGTTGATTTCTTCAATATTCTCGATGAGATTTCTGGACTCGGAAGGAAGACAACTCTCATCAGACTTTGTGCATAAACTGATTAAGCTTAAAGTAGCTTTTTTTTTTCTCGTCAGCAGGCAATCGTCATGTCTTTTAACTTACCTAAAACAAATAGAGGCAAATAAATGTATATAGTGCAGTTCCTCTGCTCTGGCTACTTTTTCCTCACTTGATATGGTAAGTGTGTACAAGTGATTTATCATTATCAAAAAATATGTGTTATGATACCAGAAAGGATGATCATATCTGTGGTGCAACTTAATAGATCCACCATGAAAAAATGTGGATTTTATTTTAATGATATTTTGAGAAACACACAAAAGGCAACCTCTGAGCATGATGTTTTAGGATCTTTTGTTATACAGATCTCCTTTAATTTAAGTACAGCCCTTGAAACAGAGCAGGTGCCAGCAGAATCCTGGGTCTCAAGGGAGGGGAAAAGGGAGGGAAAGAGCAGGTGATTTCAAAGGTAGAAGGAAATAACTGACTTTAGGACAAGGTCAAAAGAAAGCAGGATTGCTTTTTAAAAGAGACAAGAGTGTACCAGCATAGTACAGAGTGTCAGTCATAGGCATACGTAGATACTACGTATGACCTGGGTTTGCAACACACGGAGATGTGTGTTTGGCAGCTTTCTGCTAATTAGTCATTAGCCTGCAATTTCAGCCTGTGAAATGAAGCATTCGTACAGGTTAAAAGGCTGTTGTGAAGAAGCAAATCTTGTGGTTCTGGTTTGTGCTAATTAAGAAATAGTAAGGAAGTTGCAGATGGTTAAGTAGGGGACTGGGATGGTTGAGATGACCAGCTGGTTAAAAAGTGGATTAAAGGGAAATCAGCTTTGCTGCCTGTTGAAGAGGGAGGTAACAAAGTTCCAGAGGCAAGTAGGAATGAGATGTTCTTCGACAGCTTGTTTTCACTCTTCATCTGTTTTTCATTCTACAGCAAGTGATGTGAGTACTACCAATTTAGTGTTGACTTTTGAGTCACGTTACATTCCTGTTTCAGAAAGCAGCTGCAGGGAGTAATACCAGATAATTAGGATTGATTCAATAGAGAGCAAATCCCTTTAACGGGTGTCATTACCCGCATTTTACAGGTGGAAAAGGTCACACATAGAAATGTGGAATAACCTGATGGAGGAGTTGCAGAGGCAGGAACCGAACACAGTCCCTGAATTCTTAAGACGGTGTTAAGTCATTGAGATGCCAAGAGCAGCAGAAATGAGTCGTAGCGTTGTTTAAAGAACCATCTCAATAGCAGAACACACCTTCCATAGACTTTAGTAAAGCCCAGATTTCACATGGGCATGGAGTGTAACAGAAAAGGCAGCCTGTTAACACCACACAAGTTGCATGTGTGTAAAAACAACTGAAGAGCAACAGTTTAGTTACGCTTCTCCAAGCAGTTCTAATCCTGAGGGGCTTTTGTTTGAAAATAACTTCAATACTCAGGGCACACAGATGATGATGACTGTAGGATTAACAAGCTCTAGAGAACGGGGTAAGGCAAAATTAAGAAAATACGGAGTTAGAGAGTTTTTGAGATTTTTAAACAATCTGGAAAATTTCGAACAGAAGTGAAACTATACTAAATTTTTAGATAGCAACTTGCTAACTTGGTGTTATAATGTGTTGCAGGTTTTGACAACCTGGGTTTTGACTAGTTTACGTGACAGCTTTTGTTTACGCTTTTATTTTACGTTGTTTCCTTCACCAGGTAGTTTAACATAACATAAATGCTCTGTGTCAAAGAGCCAGAAAAGATATTTCAGCTTTCTGTCCATGTCTACACTCAACTCTTAAAGAGCACAGTGAAATAAATTTTAGCATAAATATTCATCAAGATCTACGTTATACACAGGTGTTTGTGTCAGACTGTGTTGCCTCAAAAATTGTGAAATACTCCAGAAGCAAAATCATAGAAGACAAGTTAGTTAAACAGGGCAAGCGGACAAATCTATCAGTAAATGACAGAAATCAGAGAATAAGGGACATGTTAAGCATCTTCTGCTTTGTCCTGTTCTTACAGTCTAAGGCCAGAATGATGGAAGGCTAAGCCTTTTAGTCTGACCTACTGTAGATCCCTGGCCACTAAATTTTATCCAATTATACCTGTGGTAAGACCAACCACTTCTGTTGGGATACAGTATATTTTACACAGGAAACGTCATGTTTTACTTGGAGACTTCCACGGAAGAAAACACACCTTTCGTCTGTAATCTGTGTCAATGATTACTCAGTCCCATTTATAACATTTCTAATTTGAATTTGTCTGACTTCAGCTTCCAAACATGGACTCTGTATTCTTGTTTTCCTCTAGGAGATTAAAGGGCCTTTTAATTCCTGCTGTTTGCCCCTATGAAGGTATGTACCTGCTGTTATCAAGTTGCGTCTCCTTCTTAGTGTGGTAAGTGGTCTGTCTCCTTTTTGTACAATCCCTAAATCAGCTTTGTTCTTGCAAACATGCCTGTATGACTATGTGTGCCGGATGCGTGGCCAGCATCTCACGGGCAGCCTGGATGCTGCCGCATGGGGAGATGAAATTAACTCCTCGCTCCTCCCTCACCTTCTCATACTTCACAGAGATGTTGGGCAACCAGTCTGTCATGTGCCCAATACGATTGATTTACATCATTGAGCACCTGTCCTTTTTTATTTTTTTTTTCTTAGTCCAAGCCAAATCAAATGACTTACCAAGCCTGCTTAGCGTGTAAGAGGGCTACAACAAAAATGTCTGCGCTCATTAGTGGGCTTGTTGCTCCAGCTGGCCACCTGGGAACGGCCCTGCTGCACAGCAATTCCCTTCTGGGAGGGAATGGGGACTTAGAATCATAGAACTGTCCAGGTTGGAAGGGAACTTTAAGATCATCCAGTCCAACCATCAACCTCACTCTGATCAAAACCATCACTAAACCATGTCTTTAAGCACTAGGTCAACCCGGCTTTTAAATACCTCCAGGGATGGGGCCTCAACCACTGCCCTGGGCAGTCCAGTCCAAGGCTTAAGAACCCTTTCTCTGGAAACATTTCTCCTAATCTCCAACCTGAACCTCCCCTGGGGCAACTTGAGGCCATTTCCTCTTGTCCCATGGCCTGTTCCTTGGGAGAAGAGACCGACCCCCCCTGGCTACACCCTCCTCTCAGGGAGTTGGAGAGAGCCAGAAGGTCTCCCTCCCCTCAGCCTCCTTTTCTCCAGGCTGAACCCCCCCAGCTCCCTCAGCCTCTCCTCACAAGACTTGTGCTCCAGACCCCTCACCAGCTCCCTTGCCCTTCTCTGGACCCGCTCCAGCCCCTCAAGGTCTTTTTTGTGGGAAGGGGCCCAAACCTGGACAGAGCCCTCGAGGTGGGGCCTCACCAGTGCCCAGTCCAAGGGGACCATCACCTCCTGAGTCCTACTCCCCACACTGTTCCTGACACAGGCCAGGATGCTGGTGGCCTTCTTGGCCACCTGGGCACACTGCTGGCTCATCTTCAGCCCACAGGCGACCAACACCCCCAGCTCCTTTTCTGCCAGGCAGCTCCAGCCACTCTGCCCCCAGCCTGGAGCGCTGCAGGGGGTTGGTGGGACCAAGGGCAGGACTTGGCACTTGGATTTCTTGGTGGCTGGGGCTGAGCACGGTGTCTGTGCTGGGAGCTGACAGGAGATGGGCCTGTGGGGAAAGGAGCCCTGGTGAGACCCCATCTGGAGCCACTGTGTCCAATTCTGGGCCCCCCAGTTCCAGAAGGACAGGGATCTGCTGGAGAGGGTCCAGCGGAGGGCTACAAGGATGATGAGGGGAATGGAGCATCTCTCTTAGGAGGAAAGGCTGAAAGACCTGGGTCTGTTTAACCTGGAGAAGACTGAGAGGGGACCTCATCAATGCTTATAAAAGTATAAAAGGGTGGGTCATCAAGAGGATGGAGTCAGACTCTTCTCAGTGATGCCCTGGT
>QJSC01018426.1:2519655-2616990 GCA_003697955.1 Calidris pygmaea | reverse complement strand
GGGTGGTCATTCCCCCGTCCTCCTTCAACTACTTGTATTTTTGATTAAAGAGAGGCAGACACACACCAGCTACCCCACACCTCTCCCCTGCTTTGTATCGTCGCGGAAACTAATGAAGTTACGGGGCTCTGGTGGGGGGTGGCCCCCAATCCAGGGCAGGAGAGTTTGGAACTCGATGATCTTGAAGGTCCCTTCCCAACTATTCCGTCCTTCCGCGAAGTCGGATTCCTCGCACGGGCTTTGGGAAGGGGAACAAGAGGCTGCTACCACACGGAGAGAAGGTCCGTGCCCCTTCCCCCTCGCAGGGGTGCTGGGGGTCAGGCTGCCTGCCCTCCCCTTCCCCCAGGCCTGAGGGACCACCTCACAGCAGCCTGTTCCTCGACGGGAACGAGCTTTGGAGTCCGGACGTGAAGCCTGCCTTGACTCTGGGCCAAAGGCAGGCACGGTGTCGTCTGGGCTGCAATAGAAATCGAAGATGAGGAGCGACTCTCACTCTTAATAGTCAGCGGTGGAGTGGAGTTCGCTTGGAACGAACGCTGGTGGACTGCTCAGAGAGCACCCATTGCTCCACAAGCAAGTAAACAGCACACGACCTGAAGACTTTAAGCTATCGCACAACTGTATGTTAAAATACACTTAAGGGTGGTGAATTTTCCCTCAGCTGGGGAGTCACTGTGGCTGGAGGGTGACAGGCACAGGCTCAAAGGCTGGGGAGGGCTGTTTTGTCAGGTGAGGATGCTGTGACCTGTGGTGGCCAAGCCCCCCTGGGGAAGAATGCCGGTTGTGCCCTTGTTACTGTCGTGATATTGGTTATGTTTACTCCTATTTAATAACAGAACAGATATTTATAGGAAAACTATTCCGTAACTTTTCACTGCGCAGAGTTATTTTCTGGCTTCCTCGGGGGACATGCAGTACACAGTGTCAGCAGGGCTGGACGGGCCACTGGTTTGAGGTAATGGAACAGGTTTTCAGGTTGTGAGGCACTGTGTTTGGAAGCAGCCCCATAAACTAAAACTTTTGCTCCTCTGTGTACTGAAAGGTTTCCCTTTTCAAAAAAAAAACAACCAACCAACCACCCTTGCAACAGTATAACAAAATTCTGGCTTTTCCCTCCCAGCATTTGGACTGCAAATGATACTGTGTGAGGAGATAATCTGAGAGTTTATCACCAAAGCTGGTAGTTCATTACGTATGCTTTTGCTACTAGCTTTATATAGAATTGAAAATTTACATATGTCCATGTTTGACTGCCAGATTGCTTTCCCACCTCCTTGTCTCTATTTTCTTTATCCCTGCCCTCCCCCCCCCTTTTTCCTCTTGGTGCTTCTCGTGGTTTTTATGTGGTCTAAATGCAGTTTTGACTCCTTTGAAATGTTAAGAACCAGCACAGAGTCCCAAAACAGTCAGCAAGTGAAACCAAGCTTACAAAACATATTACAGCTACTTTACGTAGTAGAAGTGCAGTTATTGTAGCCACTGGGTCGAGCTCTTCTGAAAAGGTGGCTGCATTTTATATCTCAGGAAGCCGACCTGTGGCTCACTGGATAAAACCAATCCTGTGGACTTAAAGTCTCTGTCTTACAGTGTAATGGGTGTAGATCTCTGAAATGGCATGCCTCTTTTCTGTGAAAAATTTTGTGGGATGTTAGGATCACATCAGCTGAGAGCTAGCTTTTGGTAAATCTTCATCTGTGGTTCATTAACCCGAATTGATTAACTGAACTTAAAACTGTCAGCAAAAATAAGATAACTTGAATTTTTGGCAGCTGTTCAATTGTCTGAATTTGAGCTGTGCTAAAGTTACTCTGTCTTTATTGGGCTTTTTTAGACTCGCTTAATTACCTTGGACATGCTACCCTGAGTTTTGAATGTATCTTTAGCTGGTAGTGTCACTATATGCTTTTTATCTGTCTGCACTGCTGCTTTTTCTAGCCATATTCTGCAGAGCTTCACAATTTTGGCATCTGCGGGACTTTCAGCATGTGGTGACTAAGGGAAGTTGTGTGGGATTCATTTCCCCATTTCTAAGATTACTTAGCTTACTTTGTTTTCTGCAGAAACATCTATAGTTTTGTAGAAATCAGGGAAGCTGGTGGTCCTTCCTTCTTTTTCAACAGCTGTAGGGCAAATTGACTTGATTTCTGTTACTGCTTTTCCTCTTTTCCTTTGACTTGATGATTCCTAAATGTTTAACAACATTTGAAATCAGCATTATATAGATTTTCTTGTAAATATCATCAGCATCAGAACATTATGGTGACTTTAGCAGCCTCAGATCTGATCCAGGTCTTACTGAAGGTAATGTGAATCTTTTAATGAGCTTCAGTGCAACATGGATCAGAGCTGAAAATGTAGTACTTGAAAGAGGCGAATGTGACACTTCTGTTCTTAGCAGTATTTTCTAGGTTTTTCTCATTTTCAGGGTACTGGGGTCTGTCCTTTTCGAGTGTTTAGCTGAAAACAATGAGAAAAAGGAGGGAGAGCTACCGCCTCATTTGGTTCTCATGTAAATCTGGAGGTTTGGTAATGCAAACTGTTCATCTTATTTTGCCTTCACTGCAAATGAGAGACAGGCACGTTTACAATCCTCCCTTTGTCACTACTGTAGTTTACTCAGTCTAATTATTGTAAGAGTGCAAAACAATTATTTATGTCATGTATTTTTAGATGAAGCTCTCGGTAATCATTCTGAGAACACCAGCTCCCACTCAATCAGTATTTCTAGCCGGCACAGACGCTCCAATTTCTTAGTTTTCTTGTCACCCCAAATAATGTAGTTAATGGAAATGCTGAGAAATGTCTGGTGGCGTGAAAATCCTGATCTTTCTGCTTGTCATTGTGCTTTTAAGTCTAATTAGCACTGGCTTAGAGTTCTCCCCGAGAAACCCATTTTCTTTTCAAAGTTCTGCAAAACAATTTATTTCGCAATGTTGACTTGAATATATGAGTCTCTTCTGAAAAAGTGGTCCTGTAATAACGGGGTTGGGAAGTCTACATTTATATGTGAGCTAACCTCTCTTAAATAAGCTAAATTTTTAAAGAAAACTTTTGGGTAATTGTCCCTTTTGCAAACCAGATGGAGAATTATACTCTGGCTGGGTCTTTCCTTTAGTTATGCAATGAACTTATTGGTAATAAAGGATCTGGAAGGCTAATTAAACCCTCAGTGACACCTCTGCAAGCTCTCTTATTTTCACTGGGTTTGTTCAGTTGCAACCGATTAGTCATCAAGTTGAGATTTAGGAAGCGATGCAAATGAAATCTCCCACCAGAAGAACCAAAATCCTGATCCTTTGACTGGAGCAACATTGGCTAACAGGATTAAAAAGCAAGGAAAGCTTACTTTGAGATGAAACATGAATAATTAATTTGAAATATATGGTAGTTCTGGAGTCAAGAGCATCAATGTGAAAGTGAAACTCCCTGTACGCTGAGCCTTGAGAAACACACAGAGGGCTTTGCCAGATGGATCCTGGCAACTATTGCAGTTGTGTAAGATGTTTTTGTTTCCCTCTGTCACTTCTGTCCCTCTCCTGAAAGATTCTTGGTGGAAGGTCCTGGACTCTGGAGCTCACTTCCTTGGTTACTGGTGCAGACTCGAAAGCTGTCAAAGTGCAGAAAGCAGCAATGGCTGTTCCCAATAAAATACACAGCCTGTCATCTTTGAAAGAAATGAAATAAATGAGCAGTTTCATAATATTCTTTTTTTGGTTTTATGCAGGGTAACAACTTAAACTGAGCCTCACACCTCCAAAGGCTCTGATTCATTTCACGTGCAGTCTTACATTTCACTTAGTCTTTACAGATTATGCATCTGTATACTTCTTTAAAGGGCTTTCTTTATGCTTGCTTTTTAATTTGCTACCCTTAAAATGTCAGAAAGAAGGTAATGAAAGTGGGGTTCTGCTCTTAAAAAAGAAAAAAAAAAAAAAGTAAAAAAAATGATGGCACTTGTGACTCATTACCAGACTACATGAAATTTTTACCTTCATCTGCTGCTCTGGGGGTGATTCAGCTCAGTTTAACACTAACACATGGCAATAGCCATCTGTGTTTGCTGTAAATATTTTAATTTTTAATTACAAATGGCTTGATTTAGAAAATCTTAAGCTGTACAGTGGGGTGGCTGTGGGCCTGCAGGGGGAGGAGGTGAGTGCCTGGGAAGGTAATTTTTGCCCAACGGCTGCGGCCAGGTCGGAAAAAGGAGTGTAACACAGAGAGAGCAGAGCAGGCTGCTCCGTCCTGGGGAAAGCTGGGCAGGAGAGGGCTGGGGGGGGCTGCAGAGGGCCTCTGAGCATTTAGTGAAGGAGAAGAGGGGGGACTTAAACACAGGGGTTTCCTTGCCTCTTTTTTTTTTTTTTATCTTCTTTGAGGAGAAAGAAGGAAGGGTGGCTGCTAAATGTCTTTTATCCCTTGTGGTTCTCGTACAGTAAATATGGTCACGTGTTGATGCACGCTAAGCCTCCTACGCGCATTTCACAGCAGGATGGCACCCACACTGGGGCTGAGGGTAACACAGAGGCATCAGCCGTCCCCAGAATGGAAAAATCCAGAGCTCATGTAGCCATCGGGAAGGATCCAAGGAATCCTGAGGCTTCCTCCCTCAGCTGAAGTCCAGCCAGCTGCAAGGCTTTCCATCCAGACTGTCATCCCATCTCAGGAATGCCTTTGCTACAACATCTGTCTGCTTTTTAGTTGCTCTGATGCTCTTTGCCCTCTAGGATCTCCCATAAACTCAGAGGTCTATGTCCCCAAACTGGCAGTGAATAGGGAGTGAGAGAAACGGGCATGGAGAAAGGAATAGAATCCCTTCTTCTTTCTTTCTAGAGTGAAAAGCTGGGGAAGAATGAGAATGGGAGTTTATGGGACTAAAAGATTTGGAGTCCTCTAGTTTCCAGTTTTTATGACATAATTGATGTTTATTTTATTCTTAAAATAAGAATAATTTCTTCTTAAAATAAAAAGCAGATAAGTTGAAGATAAGGTGTATGATGCAAAATTTTGAAGTCTTCTTGCCTGCCCTTGTGATGGAGGGATGTGAAGGTGAGCATCTCCCATACTCTTGCACATTAGGAGTAGCCTCTAAGAACATTTTCTTTCCCTCACAGCTGACGCTTTGGCACTGGCTTAATGGGACCAGACATATTTGGCCGGGAGAAACTTTAGTTCTGTTGATGATGTGTTGGACAGAAGGAACCCAACTTGACACACAGCTGAGTTTGCAGGGCTGACAGTTAAAGGAAAAATAATATTGCTCATGAATTTAAGCATGCTTGATGTGAAATTGTGAAATATAATGAACTTGGAATCCCGTCATCTTAATTTTATAGGATCTTTTAGGGCTAAAACTGCATATTTATAAGATATATTAGTCTGTTGGTTTTTTTTTTTTCTTTTTTGTAGATGAGCCCAAATTTAGTTTTTCTTTGGTGAACTTAGAATATGGCCTGAACTGCTCAGTGAGTGATTTTAGTTTTGTACAAATTGGGTTAGACTGGGTCAGTGATTGATCTCCATTACAGTAGTGCAAACCAGACGTGGATGTGCTGTCATGAGTATGACTGGAGATGCCTATTAGGGTAGCAGAAATGATGTCATAGAAATTAAAGGGATTCCTTTTTTCTTTTTTCATAGTGACAGTATTAAAATTATTCTTGAAAAATTCCAACTGATAAATGGTATTTGTAATACTGAACATGGTTTTGCTTTCCTTCTGCATCAATAGCTAATGCAGATAAAAATTCGTGCAAATGCCATGATGAGTTAATTTTTTTAATGTAGTTGGATAAAATACACTTTAATGTAATTGGATAAAATACAAAATCTGAAAATACTTAATTGTGCTTATTTTATTTGGTTTAGTTAACCATGGTTATAATACCATATGATACAGAGTAATATTTTATTGCATAGTATATTTTAGAACTGCCTTACCATCAAGTGTATTCTGAACACTTACAATTTGTTCTATGTATTAAAAAAATGTATTTCTATGAGGCCGGGTCCTTACATTATAACATTATCCAGCTAACAAAGTCAAGCCTTTATGACTATTGATTAGCAGTACTGTCCTCACAACCCCTGTTCCTGTGCATTAAGATATAAACATTAATTACACCATGAGATGCTGCTTTTTTTTCCCCTCGGGGTCTCTGGCTCCATCAGTGCATAGGATGGACAAAGCTTACCTAATGAGCATCTACTTACTGTTTACCCTGCCTGTTCGTGGCTTTCACTGCATGACTTTTGAACCCTGCTGTTCATACAGCCTTATTAACTCGTGGGCTTTTCTGTCATGGTTATTGCTACAGCAACAAACATGGATTAGCATCGCTGTGATACCTGTAAAGAGAGGACACAAACTGCATTCAGTGGGAGTCAATGTGCAAAAAAAAATAAGGTTAAAAGTATTTTAATTCGGGGAATAATGCGACTTGAGGTGCCCAGGTCCTGAATTTTAGGATGACTTAGCGTTGTCTATGTGCTGTGTTATATCACCTCGTGTCTGAAGTACCTCTTCCAGTATATTCTCTTGCCTCTGTGAGCACCGAGCAGGTTTGCGGATCAGGTCGCAGGATATTGTTGTGGCCACCAGAATGTAATCCTCTCTGAGAAATCGAGATTAAGTCGATTGCTTTGAAACTCTACGGAATTGGTTGAGAGAAAATCAGTTTTTCAAGGCTTCACTGCTCTACGCAGAGAAACTATTCTTCCTGTGTTCTTTCACTACAAGCTTTTCAGCTCTTCTAATTACAGAGGTTAAGGTCTCTATGGGCAACAGATTTTTTTATGGCACAGTCCTGATTCCAGTTTATCTGTAGAAAAGGATCCACTGTATCATGGAGTAAACATAGGAAAAACTGTATGCACTTCTAAACTATCTTGTATGCTTTTATGCAAGGAGGAATTGAATTCAAGTCATGCTGACAACTTTAATTTTGTCCCGTCTTAATGATGACCTTGGTAATGTTCTCTTAACGTAGTCACATGTTTGTGTGCATGGAGTTTTTCCTGTTCTTTAAAAAAAAAAATAATCAAGGTGAACTAATATGGTAAGAGACAACAAAAGCAGGTAGATGTGCTTTGCAATGAACTGCAAAGAAGCAGACTGTGAGGACAGTTCTGTTACTGGCTCCCAATTCCATCCCTTTGCCGAAATTCAGCATCCAACCTGACTTTCTGACCTGTTCTTATTCTCACCCTCACATTTTACTGCTTCCCTATTACAGTCTCCATCTGCTTCCACTGTGTCAGCAAAATTCATAGAAATTGCTATCGGGGGGTATCAAAGTTCATAGGAATTGGTGTCAGACAGTGTCTAACTACAGCCCTGTTTGCTCCATCCACTGTAGTCTGTCCCAGTCCTTCTTATAACTTCTTTACTCTTATCCTCCCAGTCCAGTTCTTCACTCGGTTTCTTTTCTCAGTTCCAGTGTCTGGCCCTGTTACGCGCTGGAAGGCTTCTGGACGGTGATACCAGAAGAGCAATGCCCCTTTCAGTCCCCTCTGCTATTCCTCTTCTCTCCCTGCAAGTTCCAGCTCCCTCTCCCAGCTCCTACTGCATTGTGTCTCTCCTTGTCACTTCCCCAGTCAAAATCCATTTTTAATTCCTTTGTCATACCCCGTTTTTTAAGAAATTTCTAATCCTGTCTCTTTGCTAGGCCAATTTGTCTTCCATAACACGTGGGCGGATGGAGTGACCTCCTTCTTCCTAGTCCTGTTTGCCTGTCTTGGGACATATTTGTCTACAGGCTTAGTTTCTTTTGGTAGCAAAATCCCTGTGCTCCATGTTTTCTTCCAGTCTCCCTTCTGACAAGCCATTTCTAGTCTCCTCAGCTTCCCTTATTGACTCGAAGTCTCCATGTGAGAAGCCTTCAGTCAATCCCAAACTTTTGATTCAACTGTTCAACGTCCACTTTTTCTTATTAGCATTACTGTCTCTGCCTGATAGCTGATGGGGTTTTTGAAAGCAGCCAGATGCTGGCATCCCACCAAAATGGCTTGCATAATACCTCTGGGTGCCCCATTTCCAGATGTTCCTTTCCTTCGTGGTCTGCTCTGTCTGCTTTTGTCTGAATTAAGCAGCTTCTACACAGAGGAGCACCAGGGGATTGCCAAGAGGATGGAGATACAGACTGTTTTGTCAGTTCTGGTGCTTGACCCTCCTCTGGCAGTTACTAAAGTGGCTGTTACCTGGGAAAAGACATTTTTGAAACTTGGCTTGATGCATGCTGAGGTCCTCAAGGTCCACCTCTGAGCCATATGAGCCTTGGGAACTTGCTCAGGCTGGAGCTAGCAGGGACTATCCTGCTGTGTTTGACACTGTCTTGATCCTGTCCTTGTGAGAGTTGACTTTCTGCTCAAGATTTTATCTGGACAAAACTGCCACAGGGTGACTATGTTTCGTTGTTGCTGAAGTAACCACCAGTTCTGACTCCAAATCTCTGCCCTAAAATCATAGAATTGTCTGGTTGGAAGGAACTTTGAGATTATCTAGTCCAACCATCAACTTAACTCTGATAAAAAACATCACTAAACCATGTCTCTAAGCACTAGGTCAACCCGGCTTTCCAGTCCCTCCAGGGATGGGGCCTCAACCACTGCCCTGGGCAGCCCAGTCCAATGTGCAATAACCCTTTCCAGGGAAACATTTTTCCTAATCTCCAATCTGAACCTCTCCTGGTGCGACTTGAGGCCATTTCCTCTTGTCCCATGGCCTGTTCCTTGGGAGAAGAGACCGACCCCCCCTGGCTACACCCTCCTTTCAGGGAGTTGGAGAGAGCCAGAAGGTCTCCCCTCAGCCTCCTTTTCTCCAGGCTCAACACCCCCAGCTCCCTCAGCCTCTCCTCATGAGACTTGTGCTCCAGACTTACTCTCCATTCACCAGCTTCGTTGCCCTTCTCTGGAAGGGCAAAGCATGGCAGGGGGGCAAGGATGAGCGGGATGGAAGGAAAGAGAGGGTGCTACAGATACGGCTCTTTAGAGAAAAATTCGCCAGTAATGTCTCCAACACTAGGGCTGTAAATAATGCCCATGTAAAATTTACTTGCTGTAAAAGGATGCCTGTGATCATATTTTGTTTCCGTGTGACTAATTAAGTACATTGAGGCTTGTCGTACCACTGCTTCAGTCTTGGCCACTAACAGTGTGCGCTAACCCTGAAAGTTGCAACATTTAATAATTTAGAGCAAGAAGAGGAGATGAAGGTGGCATACCTCTAGAGGACTCAGATTGCACCCTGGAGCTGGCTGCTGATGCACACTGGTAACCCGTGGGAACTCCATACTTGGCTGCTCGGAGTTAAAGGCCAGAGGCGTTCTACACCCTCAGGTACTTTAAGATACTTGTCGATACTTAGACGTGAATTAAATGTTTTAGGTTCCAATTAAGATGAATATTTTTCCCTACAGCCTGTTTTGCACAGCAGGAATTGCCAGGGCTTAAGGAAAAAAGAGACATTTTTAATGCTGGTTTTTCCCTTCCCATTGTTGAGGTTCAACAAGGCCAAGTGCCGGGTCCTGCCCTTGGGTCCCACCAACCCCCTGCAGCGCTCCAGGCTGGGGGCAGAGTGGCTGGAGCTGCCTGGCAGAAAAGGAGCTGGGGGTGTTGGCCGCCTGTGGGCTGAAGATGAGCCAGCAGTGTGCCCAGGTGGCCAAGAAGGCCACCAGCATCCTGGCCTGTGTCAGGAACAGCGTGGCGAATAGGGCCCGAGGGGTGATGGTCCCCCTGGACTGGGTACTGGTGAGGCCCCACCTCGAGTACTGTGTCCAGTTTTGGGCTCCCTACCATAAAAAAGACCTTGAGGGGCTGGAGCGGGCCCAGAGAAGGGCAACAAAGATGGTGAGGGGTCTGGAGCACAAGTCTTGTGAGGAGAGGCTGAAGGAGCTGGGTATGTTGAGCCTGGAGAAAAGGAGGCTGAGGGGAGACCTTCTGGCTCTCTCCAACTGCCTGAAAGGAGGGTGTAGCCAGGGGGGGTCGGTCTCTTCTCCCAAGGAACAGGCCATGGGACAAGAGGAAATGGCCTCAAGTTGCCCCAGGGGAGGTTCAGGTTGGAGATTAGGAAAAATTTCTTCACCAAAAGGGTTATTGCACACTGGACTGGGCTGCCCAGGGAGGTGGTTGAGTCCCCATCCCTGGAGGTGTTCAAAAGATGGGTTGATGTAGTGCTGGGAGATATGGTTTAGTGATGGTGTTGCTTTTTGTTTGTTGTGCGGGTGTCTATTTTTGTCAAAGTTAGGTTGACGGTTGGACAAGATGATCTTTAAGGTCCCTTCCAACCTAGAAAATTCTGTGATTCTGTGATTTGAGATGATATTTTGTTTATTCGGTATCTGGACCAATATATCAAAACGACTCCCAGGTACACAATTCCTGTCACGTGCAACTTTACTAGCGTGAAGCATGCTGGTCGTGTTGCGGGGAGTTTTCACGGTTGATTTTGTAAGTGGAGGCTTTAATATTGATCCAAGTCCCTCTAAAGAAATTGCAGGACTTAAATAACACCATCTTATTCACAGAAAGTAATGCCATAACTAGATCCTATTTCAGTGTTGCCTTCTGTTTTAAATTGTGTTGTAATACTCCTTGTAAAAATTTAATTCCGCTGCAGCCTGTGACTTGATAGTAGAATTAGCTGCTGGGTAAACCATTCAGTTAATTACTGAAACTGTGATCTCAAGTAGGAGAGCCAAGACAGAATGCAAGATGAGTGGAAATATTTTAATTAATGAACAAAAACTTAGAGACTGATCAAGGGAAGGGATGAGTTTTGAAGGACAAATGGGAGCAATACATTTTTAATTGCGAGAATGGGTGAGCTCTGGCAAACCCTGTTACTGCTGTTGAGTGCAGTCAGGCAATTCCTTAAGCTATAGATTGTTTGAAGCTACGTATACACGCCTTATTCAGAGCTTAAGTCTTCTGGGTTCACTCTATTTTACTCCGTGTCCAGAGTATGAGTGAAAACCCTATATATTGATACTTGATGATACACAGGCGTATATAGATAGATGTCTATACGGATAAAAAAAGACAGATGCATGCATCCATCCGTATTAACATTTATAAGAAATATGTGTATTTGATAACCATTAGCTCTCAGTCAGGCAGTAAAACTGCATTTTATTCTCCTGATGTATAATTTGACAGTACTCAGACTCATTGAAGTGTGTTTCTGATCCCACCTCCCTCTTCCTCCATCTCCCACTTGTATATAAATATGGAAACGGGATTTTAAAGCAATGTGAATTGTCGCTATAGGATTTGTGTATGCGTGTGACCTTTGAAGGCTTTCTAGAAACGCTTGTTACTGCTTTAAGTGTCTGCACTTTCCTGGCAGATTGAGGCTTGCTTCATGTGTATCAGTTAAAATAAATATAGCATGACTGGAAAATAACTGAAATTCTGGCTGAAATAGTTGTAACAGGCAATTGAAATTAATTTTTTTTTATTTTATGTAACAATAGTTATTGTGACCACCATTTGGACAAAATTTGACACTTTCCATATTCTTAGAAAGCATTAGAAGATTACTTTAGGCATTGATTCAAGCATTCATGTAAATTCCTTTTTCATCTTAGAAAAATAGTCAATATCGTCCTTATTCCTAAAGTGATTATATATTAACATGTGGCTTGTGTCAAACTGTTTTTGGCTAAAAATTAAGCCAATTTTAAAAGCACAAAAACACATTCCTGGATTGTTCTTTATAATTACATAAAACTGCACTTATTCCATTAGTTATAGAATTAAAAAATACACTTGGTTTCTGTTTAAAGCTTAGCCAATTAAGTGAAGAAAGGAAGCATTATTGATGTTTGGGTAATTGAAACAATCAACGGTGCAGTCAGGCACTTAAAATGAATGGTTTGTAGAAAGGTGGGATAATAGCAGCCTACCTGGAAGAAACATAATCTGTGGGAAAAGTCATTATTAATGCAGCATTATTTTTATGTTGTACCACGATTATAAGCAGTAAAAATGCCACGTGCTGTTTCCGTAAGGAAGGTAATGCTTTGATGACAGTGGGTATGCAAGAATCTGGAAATGTTGATGAAATTCAGAGCTTTGACAGTTCCCGGTAACCAACGTGTTCTGGAGTTGATTTAGATTTCCGAGAACTATTATTACTTCTGAATTTATTTATTTATTTATTTTCCCTTCATTGACAGTAGGCTTTATTCTGGGTGGAATGTAAATATCAGATTGCTGAAAAACCAGTAGCACATATGTAGTCATCTTTTGATAACGAGATCATCCTTATAAAAAGCAGAATGAAGACAGAAATAACTTGTACAACCACCGAACATTAGTCACATGTAGCTCTTATATAATGCTTACGTCTTCAATCAGCGTGGAGGCAGCTGGGCTCCTTTGTGATATTTATTTGGAGGAGTAGTATATATCTCATTTGGCAGAGGAAGAAAACCAAGCCAAGAGTCAAGGGATGTGCTTGGGGGCACACAGCGCTCTAGCTGGTGAGAGCATTGCAACTAAGAAGTGTCACAGAATCACAGAATGCTATGGTGTTGGAAGGGACCTCTGGAGATCATCTAGTCCAACCCCTGCCAAAGCAGATCCACCCAGAGCAGGTTGCACAGGAACGTGTCCAGGGGGGTTTGAATGTCTCCAGGGAAGGAGACTCCACCACCTCTCTGGGCAGCCTCTTCCAGGGCTCTGCCACCCTCAAAGTCAAGAAGTTCCTCCTCATGTTTAGGTGGAACTTCTCATGTTCAAGTTTGTGCCCATTCCCTCTTGTCCTGTCCCTGGGCACCACTGAAAAAAGACTGGCCCCATCCTCCTGACACTCACTCTTTAAGTATTTGTAGGTGTTGATGAGATCCCCCCTTAATCTTCTCTCTCAAAAGACCCAAGTCCCTCAGCCTCTCCTCATGGGAGAGATGCTCCAGGCCCTTATTCATCTTTGTGGCCCTTTTCTGTCCCCTCTCCAGCAGTTCCCTGTCCTTCTGGAACTGGGGAGCCCAGAACTGGTCCCAGTGCTCCAGATGGGGCCTCCCCAGGGCAGAGCAGAGGGGGACAATGACCTCCCTCCACCTGCTGGTCACACTCTTCCTGATGCCCCCCAGGATGCCATTGGCCTTCCTGGCCACAAGGGCACATTGCCACGTGTCCACCAGGACTCCCAGGTCTTTTTCCTCATAGCTGCTCTGAGTGTCCATCATTCTGCATCGAACAAAGCCGATGGCAGGGTGGAGGTCTGTAGCAGCATCTCCTCTGTGCTTTCCCCACTCAACCCCTGGCCTTTTGGACACGCTATTTTTAAGGCAGAGCGAGTGAATGTTGCAGCATTTGTTGTAGTTTTCTGTTTTGTTTGTTGAGGCCGTGTATCCTCTTCGCTCTATTATGCCTTGATTAAAAGGACTAATAAAAGCACATAGTTTGAAATACTGAAAATGGCTTTTCAGCAGTTGACAACCAAAATGTAGGAGGTTTAGGTTTGCAAGAACTCTTGAACGCGTTATGTGTTAAGCCTGGCACCAAGAGGAATGCTCATATGGGCAGATTGTCCTTTGTGTGGATTTCCCCACTGCACTGTGACTATGTAATCACAGTAATGTAGGAAAATAGGTGGGATTCTCTGGTGGATAAGCCATTTGTGTAGGGGAATTTCCTTGCAGTGGTTTGGTAATCATTCTGGCTGCTTTCTGTTGGCTTGGACCTGTTAGTTCATACGTAAAGGAATGTTTGTTCGCAACCCAACTGAACTATTAAATGGAGTTGCAAGCACTCCGCGATCTCATTTTGAAAGTTTATTTCTTGAAGCTGAAATGAATTGCATTGCAATGAAAATTTAATCACAATAAGCACAAGAAATTAGAGTACTTGAAGGGGACATTTTTATTCTGGCCTTACTGTTGTGTTTGCAGGCAGTGAATTATGTTACAGCTTGGTTTGTCCATAACCACGTGTTATGTTTTCAGTTCTTCCTTTTCAAAATCACACATAACGAATCGTGCTGTTCTCTTTGGTTGGTGTTCTCAGATGAAATATCGGAGGGAAAATTGTTAATGCCCCGAGAAGATATTCAGGACTTTGTGTCATTTTACATAATTTTTAGAATAAAAAAAAAAGTCAAGCTAAACTATTGGAAAACCAGGACTCCAATTGTCAAACAAAACTAAGATGGCCTTTCTTTAAGGGAAAAAAATTAGATTACATTGCTATTAAATGTATTATAAAATTGCTGTAAAATTACAGCAAAATTAATGCCTTTTGAAAAGAATCTCATTTACTTAATTTGTTAGAGAAGTACAGAATCTAAATGAATGGCCCAGGGAAAGTGAAGAGGAGATAATTATTTGTAAGAATATAAGGCTGCACGCACATAGTCATCTGGTAGCAATTTTAAAGCAGTAGTAATTAGTTCCTTTTACTTCATGCAATGTAATTGTGGAACTCGTTGGCACAGAGTTTACAGAGGCCAAAATTGTAATTGGGTTCAGAAAGGAATTGAGTGTATTCATGGTAGGTAGACTCGTAAGACAGTGCCAAACAATCTGGATGCAATCCTGGCACAAGTAATCCTATTTTTTGAGGTTTTCTGGAAGATGGGAGGGTTTAGGAGAAGGATCTATTTGTTTCCAATCTTACTATATTTTTTAATAGCATTTCTCTGTCACAAAGCGCATTCACATTTTCTCACAACCTTGAAAATGTTTCTAGATGCGTGTATGTGGAGTTACTCCTTAGTGGCAGTTAAAGTTCTTTGTAAGCATTGAATACATTTACCCTTACTCTCTGAGGTCACATACACTGATATGTAGAAAACTATTACTCAGAACGATCTGATGAAGGAAAATGAATAATACGCCTGTTCTTTCTTTGCTTTAGGACACCGAGGCTTGTTTGACCATTCGTCACACAATGCAAGCTCAAAAGTAAAAGAGAGGAAACTACATGGGACTTGTCCTCCTGTTGGTCGTGGGAACTATGGAAAACCATGTTTGAGTGAAAGCAGTCATAGGTCCCCATTTTTTAATCCCCGGAATGGTTTTCACACGATACATTCAGAGCACAGTCCTGTGAAGCCAAGGATTATTACAGTGGTGAAACCCGGTGGACGCACACTCAGAAGGATAACCTTGCTTCTCAACAGGAGATCGGTCCAGACCTTTGAACAGCTGATGGCTGACATTTCAGAAGCTCTGGGATTTCCACGCTGGAAGAATGACCGTGTGAGAAAACTTTACAATCTGAGAGGCAAAGAAATCCAAAGCGTTTCTGATTTCTTCAGGGAAGGCGATGCATTCATAGCTATGGGGAGGGAGCCCCTCACTTTGAAGAACCTGGAAGTGGTATTACAAGAGCTTTATCCCGAAAATCCTTATGCTGCCAGTGCTGCCATTCAGCAGAATGAGGAACAGTCCCAAAAACTGAAGAGCAGACTGTATGACAAGGCTTCAAAAGTGGACAGTGGCTTTGATGAGACAGAAATTACCAAGAACTGCTGTGATGGCGTGTCTCCCAAAATGGTAGCTGGACACGAAGGAAAAAGTCAAGCCAAGACGAAGCAAGAAGAAAAAATGAAAACCAAGAAAAAGTGGACTAGAGAGAGCTGGGGTGGTGAGCAAGGAGTGAAACCTTCTAGAAAAACCCGAGAAAGCGAGAGGTACCTTAACCACGAGAGGAGTCCTGAGGAGGGATTAGAAGAGAGTTCAGAGGAGGTGGTGAGATGTGAGAAGTGTGAACAGGAGAGGCAGGCCAGACAAAAGTTGCAAAGGGAAAGGCAGGCTGAGGCCTCGTTTGAGAGCAGAGACGCATGTCAGAGGTACCATGTAGAAAGAAATGCGAAAATCAGGAATTGCCGAAAATCCTCAGAAACTTGTCTGGAAGGTGAGGAAGTTGGTTGGAAAGAGAATGGCTGTAGGAGGGCATGGAAGTCCCTACATAAGAATGTTAATGAAGTGCTGGAGAAGCAAAAAAGGAGCATTGAGAAGGAAAGGGACGCGGAGAAACATGAAAACCACGGGAAGGAAGTAGTGAAAATCAAGAAGAATGCTGTGGAAGGGCTGCAGCTAACTCACGAAGGCAAGGAAGAGAATGGAAGTAGCTGCATAATGAACCAAAGCGGTTGGCTAAAGAAAGACGCTCTGAGGGATGCTGAGAAAGCCTCTAAAACACATAGGGACGGCAGAGAGGGACAAAGGGCTAAAGAGGAGGGTGCCAGGAGAGAGGGGAACATCACGTGTAGAGAGAGTGATATGACGCGACGAGAGAAAACAGGGGAGCGCAGAGCGAATAAAGAAGAGAACAAGGCTCAGGGACTGGAAAACACAAGCCGGAGGCACGCCATTAAAAGCAGAACTGATGTGGAAAAACACTACGAGATTGGCAGAACTATTGGAGACGGGAACTTTGCAGTGGTGAAGGAATGTCGCCGCTGTGACTCCAATCAGATCTATGCCATGAAAATTGTTGATAAATCCAAGCTGAAGGGGAAAGAGGACATGATGGAAAGCGAAATTCTGATCATTAGGAGTCTCTCTCATCCCAATATAGTAAGCTTAATTGAAGTGTATGAGACAGAAGCTGAGATCTACCTAATCCTAGAGTATGTCCCAGGAGGGGACTTATTTGATGCAATCATAGAAAGCGTGAAGTTCACGGAGCATGATGCTGCTGTCATGATCACTGACCTGTGTGAAGCTCTGGTTTATATTCATGGCAAGAACATTGTCCACAGGGACCTCAAACCCGAGAATCTTTTAGTAAGTATTGAAAAGCACCTCACATGTGTGCAGGAGCTGAATTTATTTTCCTTTTAGTTGTGGTTCTTTGAATATTTTTAAGCGAATACTGTGCAGAGATAATGTGCTGTGGCAGGACTGTTTGGAAAACGGGTACAATTTTGCAATGAAATTACCATTACAGTTTACTTTGTGTAGATCCGCTGTGCATTGCAGAAAGCAATACTTGCAGATAGAAATTCAAATGAAAATGACCTGGCTTTCGGGGTAGTGAGCATTTGTATTTTTCTGGAAATCAGGCCTGTTACTTAGCATCTTTTTTGCATATTTTGGGTATGCAAGGATAAATTTTTTTTGGATGACACGTGCACTGATTCATACGGCTTCTTCCTTGCAGACCAAAATTTATTAAAATTGCTAATTTAGCTTGTTTATTTGGTGGACTTTTTGTCCACTGCAGTCACACACACACCGCACACTGCTGTGCTAGTCCTCTACTGTAGTGATTTCTATCTTGTGACAATTTGTTTTCTTAGGAGCAGAAGTATGATGCAGTTGATTGAAATAACCTGACAGTAAAATGTGAGTGTTTTGATGAAATACAGTGGTAAAGTCAGCTCAAATACTAACTTCATGCCAAAGAGAAAAGTTCTTTTTTTTCCATCACATTTCTGAGGCTACATTCTTCGCATCTGGCACTGAAGTCAATACAGTTACTCACATGTGTGAATATGCAGAGAAATGTTTGCAGTAGTGACTCTTGACAAGACACCCATTGTAGAACAGTAACAGTAAGCAACTCTCCCTTGCTAATTATGTGTTAGACTTTTGTACTAGGGTTCCAAATTTCCTAATAGATAAATACCGAATATTTGCCAGTCTCTAACAAATCGGATTTAATCTGCTAGCCGAAGATCATAGTTAGCCAGAAAAAAAGTAATATATTATTTAGTTTTATGTGGCATTCAGTTCTTTAAGGGAATTAATTTTGGGAAGAAATCAGAGTGGCTTTCTGGAGAAAAGCAGTAGTGTAGCCTGTAGGACATGCAGAGATTGAACAAGGCTGGACCTGAACAGTTTGTTCCCAAACCTTTTGACTAAGCAATAGCATCTATACTAGGTCTTGCTATGCATCCTGCTTAGTCTGATGAAAATCCTTAGTACGTGGTCTGTGCGTAAATAAAAGATGGTGAGTGCAAGTGGCTTGTTTGCAGGAATAAGTAGGCTTTTAGGTCCTGCCTTCATGCCTCGATTTACCTCAAGAACAAAAGTTCACTTAGAACCGCAGGGCTTTTTCCAGAAGCTGGTTTTCCATTATGAACCAGGCTCTGCTCCTTCCTATTTCCTGAAAATAAGCTAGTGCATGTGAAACACCTGAGACCAGATGCTTCATTTTCCTCTGTAATATGTAATCATCGTGGTGATGCAGGTAAGTGAAGAGAGGTTAGATATGGTCCATTCTGGTTGTTTTCACATTTAATTTGCAGCACTGCAAAACAGAGATTGCTGGGCAACAGCGAAGCTGTGTGGCACTGAAAAAATCACGTTGCCCATTCTGACAGTCAGAAAATATTTTTCAAGGACGGACTGGCCCCCACCTGTAGGTATTTTGTCATATGAAAACAGTGTTACCCGAACACTATGGAAAAGAAAATTGTGCCTGTTTCAGTTTCACCTTGGTGCTAATTGTCTGTGAATGCCTTTATTAGATATCATTTACATAAAGCATCCTTTTGAAAAGTTGGTCTATTCAACAAACCAAATGAGTTTATAAGCTCTTGATAGTGTTGGATAGCTCAGGTTCTATCTGATAATCATCCTTATAAACACTGACTGTTTGAGAAAGAGTCTGGCTTTTAATGTTCTGCCTCCTCGGAGTGACCGGAGCAGTAACAGTGCAGCAGGAAAGAGAACTGCAACTAATCTTAACCTCAGCCACTGCTGAACAATAATGAACAGTATTGAAGCAAATTTCATGGGTTCATCTCCTGTTGGTTGGTCAGGGGCTGGGGGCAAGCCTTCTGGAGAGAAAGGATAGTGCTGGAGTTGCTGTGTCCTACAGGGTTGTCCTTGGGTGTGGGATACCTGTTGTTTCACTTCAGGTTCCTACACTGCAGATGTTTAAGTCTGAATTAGTCTCCTTAGACTTTCTTTGCTCACAGAGGGCAGAAATGGTTATATACTTTTAGACTGTGGACTTGTTTGTTCTACACTGGAGTCTTAGAATCATAGAATTGTCCAGGTTGGAAGGGACCTTTCAGATCATCTAGTCCAACCATCAACCTCACTCTGATCAAAACCATCACTAACCATGTCTCTAAGCACTAGGTCAACCCGGCTTTTCAATCCCTCCAGGGATGGGGCCTCAACCACTGCCCTGGGCAGCCCAGGCCAAGGCTTAAGAACCCTTTTCATGGAAACATTTTTCCTAATCTCCAATCTGAAGCTCCCCTGGGGCAACTTGAGGCCATTTCCTCTTGTCCCATGGCCTGTTCCTTGGGAGAAGAGACCGACCCCCCCTGGCTACAGCCTCCTTTCAGGGAGTTGGAGAGAGCCAGAAGGTCTCCCCTCAGCCTCCTTTTCTCCAGGCTCAACACCCCCAGCTCCCTCAGCCTCTCCATAATTCTCCAGATCCCTCGGATCTTGTCCTTTCTTTGTCTTGTCAACAGTTTTTCTCTCACCCTTTCCAGCAAATGGGAAAAGATCCTCGGTCTGTTTTACTGAGGAAATGTGTTTGTCTACAGCAAACTTGCTTTGTGTGGGAATCTAACCCTGTTCCTAATGATTTTTGAAACTGCTGGCTAATTTCCATCAGAGTTGACAGAGAAATAGCAAACTGAGGATGGAAATATTTCTGTAACTTTAATGAAAGTAAGCAGCTGGGAAAAGAAGGAAAACTTCTTGGACGGTTTTGTGTCCCTACAGAGGAAAAGGTGGAAATACACTTTAACGTTTAGTAAATAGTAAAATTATTGACATAGGAGAGAGTTGGAAACCTGGTTTAATTATTAGTTCACTGTTCCTCTTCCTCTTATGGAACTGTCCTCTAGTTATAAACTTCTGGAACACTCCACCAGCATCCCTTTTTGTTTTCCCTCTCCCTCTTTCGCTGCTGTGTCTGCCCGCCCCACAGTGATCAGACTCCTTGCAACGTAGCTGTGAGGCAGAAACCAAAATCTGCACTACGAAACCAAAATCTGTTTGAGAGCTGGTGTGAAGCCAGCCGCTTTGACTCCCTCCCGTCTCCTGACAAGAATCACCTCAGCAAGAAAACCTTTTCTACCAAGGATTTTGCTTTTGGTCCCAGAAAAGAAGCCAGTCACTTCTTTAATGCTACGCGGAGGAGCAGAATTTGCTGGCAAGGTTTTTGGCTAAGGGACTATGTAATTCTACTGGTATTTCTTGACCTGTGTGTGAGAAATTAATTTCAAAGTATAGTCGTGTTTTTCCAGGTTGTAACTGTAAAAGACACAAAGTCACCTCCTTACCTGCTTTAGGGGGACGGGAGAGGGTGTTTGTGGTTGTCTGCTCTTCTTCTTGTACGCTTCTCAAACATACTAACATGGTAATTGTTTAACACTCACCTTCAAAAATGGTGTGTTATAGTTTTCTATGCGTTTGAGCTTCCTCCTTGCCTTTTTCTTTCTCTCAAGTTTTCATATATGTATGAGAACTTCAAGTATAACCTTTCCATCCTTTAACTTTGCTGTTGTGACATTGTCTGCCTGTACACAAAGCACTGTCAGAGGTTTCCAGGTGCATTTGAGTTACAGTCATGTTTAACCGGTTACCTATCAAGGGGCTTTCAGTATAAGAAATGTACATAGGGGAGTTTCTATAAGATTTTTCATAGAGATTCTTCTAGTTAGCAGCAAGGGATGTCTGAAGAAATTCAAATGTGTAAGCACTATCTATTTCTAATATACAAAAAGTTCCATGGGCTTGCTTGCTTTCGTGATATCTATAAGAAGAATCTGTGCTACCATATATATGTGTTTCTTTATGAAAAATATTAATGCTGTGAATCATCATCTTAAGCAGCCTGATGGATTTCACAAGGCAGACATGAAAACAAACGAGCATGAAGTACTGGGAGTCATCAACAGACAGGGGAAAAGATCGGTCTATCCCTTCTTTAAAGCTGAACTTGGCTTTGTTATTGTAATCTTCTGGATATATGGCTGGGAAAGCTAGAAATTCTCAAACAATATTCTAATATCCTGCTATAACACTTGTATTTGAGGGAGTAGTGAACAATTCTGACTGCTTTTAGTTCAAGACTACCAGGTGCTGGCTTCCCTTGCAGTTGGGCCTTTTGGGCCCCTTCCCACAAAAAAGACCTTGAGGGTCTGGAGCGGGTCCAGAGAAGGGCAAGGGAGCTGGTGAAGGGTCTGGAGAATATGTCTTGTGAGGAGAGGCTGAGGGAGCTGGGGGTGTTGAGCCTGGAGAAAAGGAGGCTGAGGGGAGACCTCGCTCTCTCCAACTCCCTGAAAGGAGGGTGTAGCCAAGGGGGGGTCGGTCTCTTCTCCCAAGGAACAGGCGATGGGACAAGAGGAAATGGCCTCAAGTTGCCCCAGGGGAGGTTCAGATTGGAGATTAGGAGAAATATTTCCAGAGAAAGGGTTCTTAAGCCTTGGCCTGGGCTGCCCAGGGCAGTGGTTGAGGCCCCATCCCTGGAGGTATTCAAAAGGCAGGTTGACGTAGTGGTTAGAGACATGGTTAGTAATGTGAGGGGTTCTTTTGTGTGGTTTTCTTTTGGTTTTTTTAATCATAGTGAGGTTGATGGTTGGACTAGATGATCTGAAAGGTCCTTCCAACCTGGACAATTCTATGATTCTGTGAACGACATAAGAAGTTGTATGGCCTAAATTGGCTGTCCATAGAAAGTGCAATGAATACTGGTCTTCCTTATCTTAATTAACTCTACAGGCAGGTAAGACAAGGCAACACTTTTAAATGGAATTTTGGAACCATTCTTTTTAGTCTTGAATGCAGAAACAGTAATAGCTGTCTTTTAGGTGTCACAGTAAGGCTTTTATGTTCATTTAATGTTACTGGTTTTGCTTTGTTCTCACCATTTCAGAAAGTCTATACTGTCGATGTCAGAGGCTAGATTTCTCTGGAGCGTGTTGTACATTTATGTGATACTGCTCTGAGTAAGTAGTCTGGCCTCAGGAAGGAATAAAAGTGACCTGAGAAGCTTTTGTTTCTACACTGAAGCATCTTCACGTGCTCAAGGTGATGTCAAGGTAGATTGAAGAGTGCAAAGCTGGGGCTGAAGGGAACGCTCCGCTCTGTCCAAAGCGACCGAGTTGTTCTGAGCCCAGCGTTAGTGAAGATGCTGAGGAGCTCTGGAGGGAGGTTTTCAGGTGTGCTGACAGGTTACACGCTGTCTTTGAAATGGTTGTCACAAAGCTGTGAAGATATACCCAGGGTGCGTGCTGTTGTACTCGTTCGGCTGTCAAGTGAAAGGAAAGCTCAGGGGTTTTTCCCTGGAAGAAGAGATGGTGCAGTGTTGCCACCTTGTGCTGTGAGGAGAGATGAGGAGTCTGGCATCCTGAGAAAAGAAAAAGCGCGACAGTGTATTTTACAAAGCAAGACATTCCCTGCTGATTTTGGGGATGGGGATTAAGACCAGTGTGTTCTCCACCCTCTCCACCCCCCTGCTGGTTTCTGAAAGTTTATCTAAACCTTTCAATATTATTTGTACAGTAGCGTGCAGGGTATTAGTTGAAATTTTCTTATGTCATTTTAAAAGTCATATTTATACAATAGGAAAATATAGTTGTGCTCATGTTTTCATAGTACATATAAAATTGAGCATTTCAACTGTGAGTTTTTTGGAATTCCACCGCTATTGCCCCTTTTCAGTTGTGAGTTTTTTGGAATTCCACTGCTATTACCCCTATTGTTAAAATATAAATCCTGTGGATAGATGCTGCTCTAGAAAGTAACTCTTACCTTTGTGATTTATTTTTCATTTTTGTCAGCTGTTGTGTCCGCAGTGTATCATGGCAAAAAATCAGCATTAAGTTGACTAATGAAACAGAGAAAATGGCTATGACATTTTAGCTTTCTCCTACACAAGTTTTAACTGCATGGTTGTAGTAAACTTTATTTTCAGTTTCATGCTGAAAAATATTTTCTCTTAGAAAAACATAAAAAATCCCAAATGTTTTGTTCAATCAAAACTGCAAGTGTTTGTATCTTCTATATAAGAGGCATTATAAAAAAAAGGCATTAATAGACTATAATGTATTGTTTTGTAATATAATATTTTTTCTTAAAACAAAAAAGAAAATAAACCATACCTTCTTGCTTAATCAAAATTGGATGAGTGCTTACAGTTTCTACAGAGATGATGGGCAGAGATTAGTCACCTGTAATGTAGAGGAGCCCATTTTGTCCCATCTGTGCCCTTAGTTGTCTTGTATAATAGAGACTATCCTGAGTTTTTTACTTTCTTAAGGACTGTCTGATCCGAAGTGTGAGGTGTTGAAGCATGGAGTGTACCTGTCGCATCAGATGCCGGTTTGTCCATTCAGAACCTGACTCCAGGGTTCTTTGCCTTTCTTGTAGATGTTTTAGCTGCAGCTCTGTGCCCTATAGTAAAAGGGAAATACAGTATCCTACAGGGGATATCCTGTCCCTATAAAGACAATTTTTCATTTAAAACAAATTCGTGACATTTTTTGCCTCTTTAAGAATATTTGAGTATCAGTCACCAGTATTAAGAATACTGATGTGTTTAATTGTACTGCTACATTCTTCATGACTTGGCCTTTGAATATTTTCTTAGCAGTGTTTCATTACTGCATTACAAAATAGCGCTAAAGACCCACGCGTACAAAATTAGGATGGGAAGAAGTGTTTTATTTACTTTCCAGGTGGATGTAGGAGATGGGAACTGCTTAAAAGACTCATTTAGGAGAATAGTTCTTCATGGATCCATGTCTCCATCTACTCACATTACAATGTGATGACTGTGACTCATTTATTTTCAGGGCAGCAGGTAGAGTAGCAAAGTAATTTGCGAAGAAAGTGAAACTTTTGTTTGTTTGTTTGTGGGTTTGGTTTTGTTTTGGTTAGACTGCTGTGATGGAGATAGGCTTTTCAAGTGGCACTGTAAAGTTAGTAGCTTACCTGGGAATATCACAGTTAAGCATAAAGATGCCCACAGCATTCTTCTTTGCTTTCCCAGGGGAAGAGTTTACTTCCCCAAGAGGAAACAGTAACATTTAATATACACTCAGTTATTTTTTTGTCTTCCTCCTTTTCATTTCTTGGAAATTACCGTCTGCCAGAGTTTATACAGCAAAGTTTTCTTTTTCTGTTTCTGCTTGTCCTCTTAAATATATGCAGCATCTCAGTATATGGGGTGGGGGAAACCAACTTTCTGTTTATCCAAATACTGTTTCCATTTCGTGTTGCTTTACTTAAAGGCCCTATTATTAGAACTTCCTGTTTAGCATTAATTAATTCCTTAATCTTTTGGTGTCTTAAAATTGATGTGGACTAAACATGCGTATTTTTCATTGAGTACAGGTTCAACATAATTCAGATAAATCTACTACACTGAAACTAGCAGATTTTGGCCTTGCAAAGCAGGTTACGAAACCCATATTTACCGTGTGTGGAACACCAACGTATGTTGCCCCCGAAATACTTGCGGAGAAGGGTGAGTGTATATATTTATAATTTGCCATAAATCATACAATTACTTTGAACTTCCTAATCATGGAAATACTCCAGACTGTTTCAACCTACTGATACAGGGTAGGAGGCTGGCTAGCAGTGTAGTCTGTGAAAGGAAATGAAACCTTTAAGCTTTTGATAAACATATGCATGACATCAGTCATGTTTGCATAATTAATGTCTTTGGTAATGTAACACTGATTTCCAAGCAGAAAAGCCACAATATATCAAAATATATACCCCATCCTGGGCTGCCTCAAAAGCATCGTGGCCAGCAGGTCGAGGGAGGTGATTCTACCCCTCTGCTCTGCTCTGGTGAGACCCCACCTGGAGCACTGTGTCCAGCTTTAGAGTGCTCAACACAGGAAGGACATGGAGCTGTTGGAACAGGTCCAGAAGAGGGCCACGAAGATGATCAGAGGGCTGGAGCACCTCTGCTATGAGGACAGACTGAGAGAGTTGGGGTTGCTCAGCCTGGAGAAGAGAAGGCTCCGGGGAGACCTTAGAGCAGCCTTCCAATACCTGAAGGGGCTACAGGAGAGATGGGGAGGGACTCTTGATCAGGGAGTGGAGCCGTAAGACGAGGGGTAATGGTTTTAAATTGAAAGAGGGGAGATTTAGATCAGATACTAGAAAGAAATTCTTCCCTGTGAGGATGGTGGAACAGGTTGCCCAGAGAAGCTGTGGCTGCCCCATCCCTGGAGGGGTTCAAGGCCAGGCTGGATGGGGCTTGGAGCAACCTGGTCTGGTGGGAGGTGTCTCTGCCCAGGGCAGGGGGTTGGAACTGGATGATCTTGAAGGTCCCTTCCCACTCTAACCACCCTATAATTCTATGGTTAAACTTATGTAACAAGCTAAAACATGTTTTGCGTCAGAAGAAATTTTGGAGATTTCATATCCAAAAAGCTTCAGTGCTGGAAAGGATTCAGTTTTGTTTATGACTCAAGCAAAGCTATTTCTGGGCTTTGTTCTGTGGAGCTGGGTTGCACATCTCCACTTATATCCAATTTCAGTCGAAACTTGGCACTCTCTTAGTGCTTTTTTGAAGGGAATCTGAGGAGGACTATTTTAGAAATATATGCTGTGTTTTCTCAATTAGTCTCCGATTGACATTGGCCTTGTGAGACAGTGTTTGTGAAACATGTTGGAGAAGAGAAGCACTTTGTGAGAGCTGTAGTTATTAACAGACAGAGCAGCTCAGCTTGTAAGAGTGGTGTACCAGCCACTTATTCTTCTGCTGACTTCATCTTTTTTAGAAACTGAGCAGAGCTGCTGTGTTTCTTGGAAAACAGAATGAAAAAGAAACAGTACCCTTAAAGTTATGAGTTTTCTCTCTGAAACGGGACTTTTGGTTTGTTTTTTCTTCCTTAGGCTATGGGCTCGAAGTAGATATGTGGGCAGCTGGTGTGATCCTTTACATTCTGCTCTGCGGTTTTCCCCCTTTTCGCAGTCAGGATCGTGATCAAGAAGAGCTGTTTCAGATCATACAGCTGGGTCACTATGAGTTCCTGTCCCCATACTGGGACAATATTTCTGCAGGTAAGATTCAGCATGTGTAGAAGATCTGAGAAGCCAAGAACTCCCTTTTGCTCAGGACAGTGAGCTCAATAAACCGGGGGTGTCTTATAGGTCTGTCTTTGGTAGTTTGGTAGTATCGATGGCTGTGTATCTGAATGTTAGGTCTGATTGCTTTCTTGCCTTCTGAGGCAAGGGCAAGGATTTTCCTCACTTTGCTTACATGAATTATCTCTGTAGAAAATGTAACAAAATAAATCTCCAGGGTTATGTTGGATTGTAAAGGTGTGTGCAAGAATCTCAAAAGCTGAGAATGGAATCCTTGCTCTGCAGAACACAGTGTGGATTTTCTGTTGAGATCAATGGGGTCTGCACATAGTGTTTTTATTTTTCTTGCAAGCTAGTGTCTTGTGCACTCTTCAATATCTGAAACTCCAAAATCCCTCTCTCCCTACACAGTCTTTTAAAGAACTTTCTCAGCAGCATTCTGGGACTTGAGGGATGAGATCCCCAATGCTAATTCCTGTGAATCGGAACACCTGATGCCTTTGGCACGCTTTCAGGATTTACTTTCCTTCACTTTCTCCTCTATTTCTGAAGGGGAGAATGATATCAGTAAAAGATACGCTGGAGGTTTAACATCTCCTGTCACCACTTCTAAATCCAGTTGTTGGAATATCTTCTAGGGATAGCCACAAAAGTCCTTATGGTAAAACTAATAAGAAAAAACAAGAAGGACGTTTTGTCAGCATCATCACGTCACTGTTCTTTTCCCCTCTTCCCTTTTCTTTCTTTCATAATAGCAGCAAAAGACCTCATAACCAGGCTGTTGATAGTGGACCCCCAGAAGCGCTACACAGCACGACAAGTACTTCAGCACCCTTGGATCAGAACAGCTGGAAAAACCAACAGCAGAAATTTGCAGAGGGAAGTGACAATAAATATTGAGCGTCATTTCCGGGCCCAGCGCCGAAAGGAAGTTGCAGATGAGGACACATGAAATCTCCTCAAGCTCATTTAGTCTTCTTTTTATTGATTAACAAATGGTTTAAGTTTTATTTTCTAAATGAATTTGGCCTTTGGTGTATAGCTGTTGCTGGCCATTTTTGTTGTTTGATTCTGAGATTCTGGAGAAGGACAGAGATCAAATTCGCATCCGTGTCCCTCTGATGTTACTTGGGAGTCTCTCTGTTGACAGCAGAGGGGACTAGATGTTTCCTGGAGGGTACCTATTATTTTTGTTTAAATACCGATTTGGGCTATTACATTACAAAATGTATACCTTTTTAGATGACAAATAATTTGCTTCTGTGGCTGACATGAGTGACAGCTGTGAAATGCTTTCTCTTGTCTCTTTTTGTATGATACCTTCCAGGAGTTTTCTGTTTATAGGGTTTTCAAAATTGCTGTCTGCATACACATCCTGCACTAATTCTCTAAACTGTCTTTTCACCAATTCTTGCTAGTAATGGAGAAGGTGAAGGAATAAAAAAGAGTAAATATATTCTTTAGCTGTAGGATATGCTAAATAAGAAGGAAGATACTATTTATTAGGTTGTGAGGTAAGAAAAATCCTTATAGACTAAATCAGATATTTTATGATATCTCCCTTGACAACATGTTTTATTGGATGCTCTTGGCAATAGACTGTACAATGTTTCTGTTAAACTATGGTAGTGCTGTGTAATAGTAGTTTCATTTGTTTATGAGAAGAAGTGGGAAGATATCATGGCTGATATCTTTTCAAGACTGTACTAATAACTTTCAAAGTGCTTTTCTTCCTACTCTGGGAGGTAGGAAGCTAAGCAATTCTAAGGGAACTTTAGTTCTTTTCCCAAAAGTGTAGTTATGGAATGATAACTCAAGTGTTTTTTCATACTGCTTTTTTTTTTTTTTCTTAGGAGACATCCACATGCATCTGTGACTCTTCTATGCTAAAGGAGAAGAGAGTAGGGAAGCTGCTTTTGTGACTTGAGTTAACCTTTACCTTCAGGGTTCCCCTTTCACCAACACAGTTGAACGCTGAATTGCTTTTATACACTTTTTTGAGTGTAGTTTAATGGTTTTTTTAATTCCCCCCCCCCCGTTCACTGGGGACTCTTTTTCCTTGCTTCCATCAGAATGGCCAACGGGATGAAACTGCATTAAAATTCAGCATGGAGAAAACCAACAACTTGTTGGCTATGGAGAAGTCTCCCAAGGGAACTGTCAGATGCTTCATTGCATATGTTTTTTATAATTTGATTGGATGCAGTTTTAAAGAAATCCTGGGGGTGGAAAAAAAGGTCCTGAGAAGGGCTGTGACCTGCTTTTGAATCTCAGAATTTTTGGTAAACTAATCAAATCCAAAAAGCAATTGAGTTGTCTGTTTTATAATGCTTTGTCCATGAGTTCCATGTGCCAGCAAATAATATTGATGTTAAAATATCAGTGGTATTAGCACCGAATTCATAGGTTGTAGAAATTAATGAGGGTATTTTACAATGGCAGAGCTGCTGCCATTGCCTATGTATTTCATAGTGAGAAATATCTAAAGCATTTCAGAATCAATAGAACATTCTCATAACTAAATGAACCAGAGTGTCATTTTTGGTGAGTGCTAATATTTAGTGTGAACTTTCTGAATTACCAAAAAGTGTGGGGTGCTGTCGTCATGTTTCCGTTTCAACTTATGGCAGTTTTGCTGCAAGAATGATGTATGAAAGTAGAAAACTTGGCTCTTAAAGGAGAATTGCACTTTCAGTTGAATCGGCTTATTTTTAGTACATATTGGAATAACACTTGCTGTGGAGTTCAAGAATTTGTGAAACAAAGCAGTCAAATCTTTACTGTATGCCCAAGTAGTACTTGTATGACATGTCATACCTCTGCTTTAGAGGCCCTTAGTCAGGAAAACTTTCCCTTTTCCTGAAAACAAGAATGGATTTAACTGCTTTCCTGAGTTAAGTCTACGCGTAACCTCATATTTTAAATGCATTACATGGTCTTTAAGTACTAGTAATAACTTCTCCTCTGTTAACTTAAGTCTATTTTGGATAGGAAACTGTGGAAAAATAGCTTCTGACTTGCAATATTATATTTTGTAATTATCTTATTTTTAATATAGTTGTTTGGGAATAAAGTTTGAAGTGACAAAAAAATACTGTAAGAACAATGAATCTGCTGGTTTGGAGATTGCGTTACGAGTTGCCTTTTTCACCTTTAAGAACCTGTCTACAGCCTTATTCACCGTGCAGTTGCTTGTAATGAATATAAAAGTAATTATTTTTTCAAAGATTTTGTTTTTCTCTCAAGTTCTCTGGGTCCCATGGACTGTGCTGTGTGCTGTCACCGCTTTGCATCTGTAAGTACGGGCACTGCTGTGGCAGCAGTGAGGGGCTGGTTTGTGGGTGATGCTAATAGACATGTGGCATTAGGCCCTGCTTCTTCAGGTTGGAGGCTGAAAAAGCTTCCAGGTGCTTCTCAGGGTTTTTGCCTCCTTCTTTCTCTCTCCTATTTAAATATTCTTTCTTTCCTCTTTCCATCGCTTCCAGTGCTCTGCCTCAGTGCTTCTCTAAGGAGCCCAGGTCCCCAGTCATTATGGTTTAACTTGCTTGAAGCAATGAGAACACATGATTTTGGTGAGCTCAGCCTCAAGAACTGCCTACTGGTGTTGAAAATTAGTAAGAATAGAGAGGACTCGAACAAAAAAAATAGTGAAAATACCTTATTGTTCTCAATCACTGTCCCCTCATCTCCTACTGCCTTTTCTCAAGCTTTTCCCTTCCCACTTTATGACACTCCAACACAGATCTGATCTTTATGCCCTATAAGATAATTTCTTATACATGAACCAAATTCACACTTTAGGGGTGAAAATTGTTGCTGTTCTTTCTTTCCTTCTGGATTTTTCTAATAATTACTGTCTCCTTGGGTTCTGGAAGCATCTTCCTTTTATCCTTGCATTTCTTGATTGGTTCCATTGTCTGCAGGAAGTCTGAGGAAGCTCAAAGCTGGGAAGATTAAAATCTCACAGAGAGCAATTTCTTACTTATTTTGTTAGGAAGAAGAAATATCCCTCCTTGCCCTTCGTTATATCTTTGTGATTTAGGCTGCCATATGGCCTTATAGTCCACTGAGAGTAAAACAAGTTACAGTGTCCCTAGCTCTTTGGATATTGATGATGAAGCAAGTCGGAATGCACTCCCAAGAAAAACAAAAAATCACCAAAAAGTAAGTGCAAAGTACGAATTCATATTGCAGACCTCAGTATAAAAAAATCCACTTAGAGAGGATTTGCTAGATCTAAAGCAACAGAAGGGAGGAATCTGTTTAATTCCTGCAGGCGTTTGCAAATCAGCTGAGTGGGAATCCTTTCATGCCTTTTAAAGGTGTTGGTTCATTCCTATCTCACAACCAGAGATCCTGAGTGAGTTCTAGGAATTTCAGGGTTATTTCATTACTGTCTGGTATTGACTATTGCACAATTTTTCGCTCTTTAGAAACCAGAGTCCCTGACTCTCTGTCATCTTTAATCAAAGACTTGGCTATTCTCTAATTGGTTGCAGTTTTTAAGCATCCTCTTATGTTTTTATGCCCTGACTCTAAGACTTCTCAGACTTTTGAGGCATCAAGATCTAAACATATAGAACTGGGTCATCAATATTTCATTTCCTTGTGATGCACATGCCTCAGAGTTGCTTTTTTAAAATTTATTTATTACTGGATCAGCACTTAACATCACAGTCAGGGCTTTCAACTCCAGTAGTGGTCATTGCAGGATAGTTGCAGTCAATGTAGGGATGTGCTACTCCCAGGGATCAGCCGAAGAGTCCTAGGAAGCATTTTGAGCAGCCTTGAAAGCCAATGTGCATCATAAACCTTCCTTGGCTGTGTTAGGAGTTTCTAAACACCGAGTCCAGACTTTTAGTGACTGCCAAACTAAGTAGTAACTCTCTCCAGTGATGCACTTTCCACTGTCTAAAGATAATTTCTACTTTTCCACCAAGGTCAACTTCTTCACTTTCACTTATGCTATTATGTTTCATTGGTCCTAGACCTCACCTACCTATTCTATCACCTGCCTGTTGCCATCTACCTCTCTTCTCCCCTTGGATAACTCCCATTATCTGAAGTCGGTGAAATCTTCAGATATAATATGTTATTCTTCAGGGCTGGCTGGCCTTAGAAATGGGAATGGGGCCAGTGCAGGAAATGCACAAAAGTTTCTGAAAGTATTTAGGCAATCTGGAATTGTGCAAAAGATAGTAGCATTTCGCATCGCATAGTGCTTGACTGCCTTAAAATGAACAACGGGAATGTGGTCCTTGTTTGTGTCTTTAGTCCCCTAATACTTAGAAATGTGTTCCCGAGAGACTTGTGGTTGAAACTTGGCAGGACAGCAGGGACTCTGTTTCCTCCGAGACATAAACACTAACTTCTTTTATTCAGGGACCCCTCTTCTTCATCTAAGATGTGTTTAGCTACTCTGTGGAATAGCTGAACTCAAAAGCCGTTAAATTTGCCGTCTCTGTTCCGACTGGCATTATGGATGGATTTCCTAAATCTCTGTTATTGCAATTTTTGTCTGTAGGGTAAAAGAGGGAGAGTGGGCTTTTATCCTCTGGGTTTGGGCTTTTTTGGGTTATGGTCCTATTGTGAAAGTGAAATTTCTGGAGCTGACTGCTTGCTTTTCTGCAAGTATCCAGTTTTGGGGATGTATTGAGAACCCAGTAAATCTGCTGTTCTTGTAAACTAATCCTCCTAAAGACAAGCAAGTTTGACATCTTCCTTCTATCATTTCCTTTTGTCGCTTAGTTTTCTCTTAATTTAAGCAACGTGTGGAAAATGCTTTTTATGTTGCTAGGCGCGCATTTTTCTGTGCAGTTCTTTACTGGTGAGGTTCATGCTCCTGAAAGGAATACGGGCACTTTATCTGGGCTGACAGTGTGTGTTGGCACTGTTTGTTCTGCAAGATGGTTTATTTGCAACTAGGCTGAAGGTGTCATTTTTCTAAATTAAAATACATTATAGGCTTCAGCAGAAAAGTGGTTGTTCCTCACCCCCGCCCTGGTAAAGGCAAACTATATAGTGGATGCTTTATTTCCATATTCTTTCCAATAAATTGGGAAACATTTGCATGGCCAAGTGTTTTGAGATTTTTATTTTTTTTTTTCCTTCTGTCAATTATCTATTTGGGAAATGCTTGATTTAAGAGGTTTGCAGTTTCATTAAGTATTGTGTGTACCTTCATTTCTGCTTAGAGGGACCCATTCTAATGCTGCAGTCCTTTGAATGCTTACAGGTGTGGTTTTTCTTTGCTGCTGTACGTAATCTCATTAAAATCGATGCAATTCTTCGCAAAACTGGAGCTGAGACTCATTCTAACGTCATTTCTTCCCTGCACTGCATTAATCCGCTATGATTTTAGAGCAGTTGTGACAAGCAGAGCTGGTTTCACTGGAGCTTAACGCACACCGAACTGAGTTCTTCCATCATTAATTCTTACTCTGCAGAATTCAAGTTTGCTTAGAAAAAGATTTGCTTTGCTGGCGGAAACAGGCATTCTACTTGAAAATGAGTTGATTGTGAGTTTTTTTCAAAGGACACAGTTTCTTAGTAGCGTGTGTATATTTCAGTTTTGTTGTTAAAAAATGGTATTTTCCCGCTGGCCTGCAGTCTCAGCTGAAGCAGTGGAAATAGAAATATATCTAATATATTGATGGTGTTTTCGAAGACGCTGCCTACTCTGGGTGTGAGCAGGTGTGATAAAAGCGGCTGCCAGCGAGAATCAGTGCAGGCTCTCATTTATTACATGTTGGTGCTTGAAGAGACCTCAGCCTCCTCGCTACTCTTAGAATAACTGTAGAACTGTTAGGAATGCCTTTTATGATAAATTTATTGCAGCGCATTTTAACAGCGTCCATAGGCAGATAATTAAAACTGATTTAATGCTTTGCTGTTAGGGGTGGGATGTAGCTGTGTTTCCCATGTCACTTGTTGAAGTCAGAGTCCGGCGATACGTTTTTCTTTGTTTTTTTTTTTTTTTAAATGGGCTGTTCAAGTTGTCACTGCTACATGCCCTTTCTTTAGAAAAGAAGAGATGGCCCTTTGTGTCATCCAGTTTGCTGATTCACTCTGCTGCCTTGCGTTATAAACAAATGTTGATATTCCTGCAGAATTTTCCCTTTTGAAATTAGAGCGGGTTTGATAACGGAGCAATTGGAAAACTAGAAAAAGTTAAAGAAAGCTGTCACTGGAAATTACGAGGGGTAATGGTTTTAAACCGAAAGAGGGGAGATTTAGATGGAGATACCAGAAAGAAATTCTTTCCTGTGAGGGTGGTGAGACACTGGCCCAGGTTGCCCAGAGAAGCTGTGGCTGCCCCATCCCTGGAGGGGTTCAAGGCCAGGCTGGATGGGGCTTGGAGCAACCTGGTCTGGTGGGAGGTGTCCCTGCCCAGGGCAGGGGGTTGGAACTCAATGATCTTGAAGGTCCCTTCCAAGTCAAACCATCCTATGGTTCTTATTATTTAACAGACTCAGAAGAAACCTGTGTGCCTACTGTAAGGATGGAAATGAACGGGTTGAATACATTTTATTCATTTCATCTTTGCTGGAAACATAGTGGCCAAAATAATGTTCACATGGTCTACTGATGGGTGAAAGACGTATTATTGACCAGTATTTCAAATGGAAGTGTAATGTTGTGTCCTTAAAAATGTGAGCATGTTGGGTAAAGGGCAGCTGATGTCCTGTTAGGGTATTATTTCTATGTACTTAGAGAGAGAGACACGGTGAAAAGTAGCCCCTCACCATTAGTTATGAAAGAAAAAGTGGGGGGAAAAAAAAAAACAAAAAAACAAGTGGAGAAAAAGCTGAAGAAAAACTTAACTTTCTCCAAAATGTTTTCTTTTCTTAAGTAAATCAGTGCTGTGGAGAAGTCCAACAAAGCTTTATGAGTGAAATAAAAAAATGTCTTTTTCCCTGGTGGTGTGTAACATTCCTATCCCGGTTCTCCAGTTATTTCCGTGTGCCTGGGGATAACGGATTCCAAGCAGATACTACAGCAACTGCTAGCGTTATCCCAACTGGATTGTAACTCCCTAACAACAGGACAGTAGGACAATCCCTTAAAAGAAAATAAAACCAAAACTGCTCCACCATGTAAATGACTCCGAGCAGCACAAGAATTTTTTTCTTATTCAGCCACAAGAATTTTGTGGAAGTTTATTTTTAAATGCTTTTGTAAGTCATGCAGTTAATGTTCAAGGGACAGATAGTCGGAGCTGGGTGTTCGAATGCGAGAGTAATAAATCCCTCTTGACAGATGAAGCCTCCCATAAATTAATGGCAAATGACTGGTAAGGTTGTAAAATCGGAATATTCTAAACCCCGTGTTTAGGTACACAGTTCACCTGGGAAAAGCCTGCAGGAAATATGAGGAAAACTCAAAGATATGCAGATAAGACCCTTAATGACCAGGAAAATGCATCAGTTCTCTAATTGCCAAAGCAGAGCACTGTGAAAATGATCCTGTATTTCTTTTATGATGAAATATTTATTTTCTTTATTTTAAGATCTGAGGGTGGAATCTTAAAAGCCACCAACAAGGGGTTTGGATTATCACTTTCTGTGAAATATTGGTACCATTTATGCTTTTACAGTAACGAGCTTTGGAAATCCCACCCTCCATTTGAAATATTTTCTGCTGGTTAGTAATCTGGTTTTTAAGGAAAACAGAAACAGATTTCTGTGACGTGAAACTTGTCTCGTACGTACTTGCCATCGGTAAAGATTCCTTCGTAAACATCTTCCAAAAATGTGCATTTTGAAATGAAAAGATCTGCTGGTGTTTCTGAGGGCGTTCTTGGGGGGGTGTGTGCACACGGGTTTTAATGATATTAAATGCTGTGCTCTCAGAGCTGTCTGCTGGTGCTACTACTTTTCCACGTGGCAGAAAAAAAAAAAAAAAAAAGAATAAATTATTCAACATGTGCTATCAAAAATAGTGTGGTCAGAGCATTGTTTTAATGAATCGGTGATGAGGCTGCTACGAATTGTAACAACAGCTAAACAGCCTTGACCAGGAGGATGCTTTGGGTGAACTCTTGGACAGATTCTGCCCAGGAATTATTCTGGAAAGAGAATAGACCCAGAATTCAGCAGCTTTGTTCTGGTAAGGTAAATCACCAGGAGCGCAGATTTTCTGTCATTTAATTTGTTTTCCATGTCAAATTAACTGATAGAGGACAGGCGAGGATGGGACAGCTTGGTTTTTTTAAGTGGCAGCCTCCTTAGTGGCAGGCTACAGTTGTTTGGATTCTGGGGAATTGATTTTTTTTCTACCCGCCCCAACTATATTTTGTGCATCCCAATCTAGAAGCTTTTCGGTTTCACTGATGCATCCACCTTTGCAGCTTTGAATAAGGCAGTTCTGTGCGGGCTGAATAAAGCGTTCTTAGTTTCATTGGCATATTAGCTATTAATGCTTAGTCCTGTTACTAGTTTTTAGGTGTGGTCTTTTCTTGGTGAAAAACACAACTCGCAAAACGGGATTTGTATTTAACTCGGGTATATTCACAGAAGTACAGCTGTGCAAGTTGACACATAGTTTATATATGCTTCTTTGGGAAGAGATCTTTGCATTGCTGAGGTATATGGAGGTTTTTTGTTAACGTGAATCATAGAATCATCTGGGTCGGAAGGGACCTTCAAGGTCATCTAGTCCGACCCCCCCGCAGTCAGCAGGGACACCCCCAACTAGACCAGGTTGCCCAGGGCCTCGTCGAGCCTCACCTTGAATATCTCCAGGGATGGGGCCTCAACCACCTCCCTGGGCAACCTGTTCCAGTGCTCCACCACCCTCATAGTAAAGAACTTTCTCCTAATCTCCGATCTAAATCTGCTTTTCTCCAGTTTAAAGCCATTACGCCTTGTTCTGTCATTGACAGCCTTTGTAAACAGGTTCTCCCAGGCCTTCTTGTAGGCCCCCTTCAGGTACTGGAAGGCCGCTATTAGGTCTCCCCGGAGCCTCCTCTTCTCCAGGCTGAACAACCCCAGCTCCCTCAGCCTGTCCTCGTAGCAGAGGTGCTCCAACCCCCCGATCCTCTTCGTGGCCCTCCTCTGGACCTGCTCCATCAGGTCCATATCCTTCTTATATTGAGGGCTCCAGACCGGCACACAATACTCCAGGTGAGGTCTCACCAGAGCAAAGTGGCAGCATCACCTCTCTGAAGCTGTCCTACACCTGTGTTAGCTAGTGATAACAACAGTGATACTTCTGGGGATCTTCAGAGGCATTGGCCCCTTGATGCCTCTAGTAAATGGCTTTGCAATAGGTCTTCTGTAAAAGCACAGCAACCTGAATTCCTTCCTGGCAGAAAAACTGGAGCACGGGGTGCAGGACAGCCAGGATCCAGCATTCACTGAACTGAGTTCTCCTGCAGTTCTGAGGAGAAGGATCTGGGAGTTCTGGTGGATAGTAAGCTATCCATGAGCCAGCAATGTGCCCTTGTGGCCAAGAGGCCAATGGGATCCTGGGCTGCGTAGGGAAGAGTGTGGCCAGGAGGTGGAGGGAGGTCATTCTCCCCCTCTGCTCTGCACTGGGGAGGCCACAACTGGAATCCTGCCTCCAGTTCTGGGCTCCCCAGTTCAAGAGAGACAGGGAACTGCTGGAGAGAGTCCAGCGTAGCGCAACAGAGATGGTGGAGGGATTGGAGCATCTCTTTAGCCTGGAGAAGAGAAGGCTGAGGGGAGACCTTATTCATGCTTCCAAGGATCTAAAGGGTGGGTGGAAGGAGGATGGAGCCGGACTCTTTTCAGGGGTTCCCAGTGACAGGACAAGGGGCAACGGGCACAAGCTGGAACATGGGAAGTTCCACTCCAATGTGAGGAAGAACTTCTTTGGGGTGAGGGTGGCAGAGCCCTGGAAGAGGCTGCCCAGGGAGGGTGTGGAGTCCCCTTCTCTGGAGATCTTCAAGCCCCACCTGGATGCCATCCTGAGTGATGTGCTCTGGGCAGCCCTGCTTTGGCAGGGGAGTTGGACTGGATGGTCTCTGGAAGGTCCCTTCCAACTCTGACAATTCTGTGATTCTGTGAGTTGGTCCTGCGCTGGCTCCCGTGTGGGGAAAAAGTAGGTCTGGTGAGGAGTAAGGAGGTGAGCTGGTGAGGAGGTCTGGACGTCAGGGGCTGTTGCCATCCTGCTGAAGAACAAGAGAGGCTTCATAAGCTCAGAACGGCAACACCGTTTAATTAGAGCAAAGCCCTGCCTGTCCTTGGTCTGTCCTCTCACTCCTGCAGCTGTGGTCCCCGGTGACCTTGGGAAAGGGTCACCTTCTGGCCCTGAAATGCTTCCACCTCAGCTTTGCCACGTCCAACGTCGAAGCCTCTGCCACTAGGAACAGCGAGAGCAGCACTTAGTGCTTGTGCAGCCCTTGATTTGCTCTAAGCTCTTCACAAACATTAACTAATTAAGCCTCACCAAGTTCTTATGAGGCAGGTATTTATTCCAGCTGAGTGTTTGCATTCACAATTAAGACTATGTGAGGCATAACCCTGCTGTCAATCAGCCTAATTGACTTAAGTGTCTAATTGGGTAGATTCCCCCAAGTAAATTTTAAAAAGGTTAGCCTGGAGAGGGGAATTATGCAGTGGAGAAAAACAGAGTGCAAGAGGAAATCCTCAGTCAGGTAAAGGCAAGGGAGGTTGTCAGCGGTGGTTTTAAAAGCTGTCAGGGAGGTGGAAGCTATTTTGTCATTGCTGCAAAGTATCTTCAAAGAGGGTTGAATTAACATGCAATTAAAAAGTCAGTCTTTGTAAGCGGGTTTGTCTCAACAGGGCAACTGCGGAGAGGAAATCCTTGGTAGCAGCAAGGGGCTGAGGGAGGCTGCTCTGTGTGTAAGTATGGGTTCAGACTCTCTCCTCTGGGGTTTTGTTTCACAGAATCACAGAATGCTATGGGGTTGGAAGGGACCTCTGGAGATCATCTAGTCCAACCCCCTGCCAAAGCAGGGCCACCCAGAGCAGGTCCCACAGGAACGTGTCCAGGAGGGTTTGAATGTCTCCAGAGGAGACTCCACCACCTCTCTGGGCAGCCTCTTCCAGGGCTCTGCCACCCTCACAGGAAAGAAGTTCCTCCTCATGTTTAGATGGAGCTTCTTATGTTCCAGTTTGTGCCCGATACCTCTTGTCCTGTCCCTGGGCACCACTGAAAAAAGACTGGCCCCATCCTCCTGACACCCACCCTTTAAGGATTTTTAGGCGTTGATCAGATCCCCCCTCAGTCTTCTCCAGACTAAAAAGCCCCAAGTCCCTCAGCCTTTCCTCCTAAGAGAGATGCTCCAGGCCCCTCCTCATCTTTGTAGCCCTCTGCTGTCCCCTCTCCAGCAGTTCCCTGTCCTTCTGGAACTGGGGAGCCCAGAACTGGCCCCAGTGCTCCAGATGGGGCCTCCCCAGGGCAGAGCAGAGGGGGAGGATGACCTCCCTCCACCTGCTGGTCACGCTCTTCCTGATGCCCCCCAGGATGCCATTGGCCTTCTTTCGTTAGAGAATGACAGCCTCCATTCATGTCTCGCAGCAGCCCAGCCTCATGCGATGCAGTGCCATGAGCCCATGTGCAACACCCAGGTCCAGACTATCTGCCATGGGATTGTGGAGAAGGGGGGAAATAAGTCACAAATGGCAGACCCGAGGTGGCAAGTGTTGCTGAGGGAACCCACCAGGCTCAAAGGCATCCCTAAGAGCTTGCTTATCTGCCATAGTCTCCACTGAAACATTTTTGGTGTCTCTCCAGGGAACTGGAAGGCACTTCAAGAGGTCACCTCTCCATCTTCTTCCAAGGTAAGATGCCCTTGGCATTCCTGACAGACATTGGCCATCCTGTTCTTTAAAAGCTTGAGGAAAAAGATTCCATATGCTTTTAAGACAATCTAATAGCATTTTGCTCTGCTTATTGTCAGAGAGTGTTTCCTAACTTCTCCCTTGCCAAAACCTGAGCTCATTGCTTCTGCTCCCACCCAGAATGAGTTTGGAGAACAGGTTATTCCCTTCCTCCTTCTGCACCTGAAGGTTGTTCCCACCATAGTCACCTCTATAGAGATGTGTTGGGGCAGGCTCATCTCTTCAGCTATGAAGTATTTGGGAGATGGGTAAAAGTTTTGACACCCTGTTCCTCTGGTAGGTTTAATGTCCTTTTCTCAGTTATTAACAATGGCACGAGCTGATCAAGCCTGGAGTGGGATTGATAGCCGTATGCTTAAATGCATGTTTCATCTCAGTTCGGTGCTACGTGTGTCACCTACAAGCACTTTCCAGGTTGGGTCTTTTGTCCCCATTTCCACCAGTCTCAATCCTTTACGTGTGGCTACAGCTCATACAGTCCTTAGTAACTCAGGACATTGCTGCTGGAAAAATATTTTTAGGAAGTATCTTTATATGAAGATTTTAAGTACTTTACTGAGATCAGTACTATGAGATTTAAGGAAAAAGAGGTCTACAAGGACCTCACTATCACTCCTGTTTAAAGTACCTGCTGTGGGGCAGCGTCCAGAGACCCTCCAGGCTGGACTCTTGTTGTACTAGGGCATGTAGGGTGTAAACAGAAGCTTATAAACTAAAATAAATCCAATGCTTTTCATCAGAATGTCCCTACTGAAAGCAATCTGTGTGGAAATTCATAGAGAAAGTGAGCATCAAGTAATATTTTTGCAGTTGCTGCAGATGAACCATCTTCTTGCCTGCATCCTTTGCTAGAATCTGTAAACTTTCAAAAATAGATGTGGCTGCAGATCCAAGCTGACAGATGTTACAGCATGAAATGCATTTCAGATGGAGAAAATGACAATATGAAAAAGTATGTTTAGGAAACGATACAGCTTAGAAAACTATTAACCTGTTGAAAATGTTACTTTACATATTGTGACACCCAGAACGTTTATGTCAAAGTAAAATCCAATAATGTTACTGTATTCTAAAAACAAATGCTTTTGTGCTCACCCATTACTTATGAACAAAGAAATGGTGCTTCAAAACAAAAATATCTGAATAAATTCCCAAAGAGATTTAAGCATGAGGTGGATAATTTTGGGTTCTTCCTTTTTTATTTTATTTTTTTTGGATTCTGATGAAATGTCGATGATGATGTTCATCAAATACCTGCTAACACCTGGAAAAAGCATTTACTCTGGTAATATTAATCTAAGTTTTGAATTAGTGTGGGCTTCTCTTCTCAGTGTCTATAAAATTAGGCCCTTGCAATTTTAGGAAACTAAAGCTAAACACTACATTTTGTCACCTAACACACACATTCATGTGCATGTTGACTCTAACGTTTGTATGTGTTTGGACATAGCTCCTTTTTTCCAGTGGTATTGACTTGTCCCAGAAACCATACTTTTCACCGTACAAAACACTTGAGAGTATTTTTCTATTAACTAATATGATAAAGGTTTACAGTGCTGCAGTGTCTTGAAGTGTCTCTTGAAGTGAAGAGCCTTTTAGGTAATTCTAGCTTTACTAAAGCGCTTTTGATATTTTAGCAGAAAAAAAACCCAAACAAAACCCGCCTCTCATGATGTGGCTTTATTTAGGTGAAGTGACATCCAGAAGATAGACAGAACAAGTGCGTGCTGGATGTATTTATCCCACATTTGTAGTATTTGTCATAGCTGGGACTGCATGACCTGCCAGCTGGTCTGTTTACAGTAGGGCTACCAAGATGATGAGGGGACTAGAACATCTCTCTTAGGAGGAAAGGCTGAAGGACTTGGGTCTTTTTAGTCTGGAGAAGAGAAGGCTGAGGGGGGATCTGATCAACACCTATAAATACTTCAAGGGTGGGTGTCAGGAGGATGGGGCCAGTCTTTTTTCAGGGTGACCAGCGACAGGACAAGAAGGGATGGGCACAAACTGGAACGTAGGAAGTTCCACCTCAACATGAGGAGGAACTTGTTGACTTTGAGGGTGGCAGAGCCCTGGAAGAAGCTTCCCAGAGAGGTGGTGGAGTCTCCTTCTTTGGAGACATTCAAACCCCACCTGGACACGTTCCTGTGGGACCTGCTCTGGGTGGCCCTGCTTTGGCAGGGGGTTGGACTAGATGATCTCCAGAGGTCCCTTCCAACCCCATATCATTCTGTGATTCTATATTAGGAACCATTCTCTCTAAATTCATGGGGAAAAACGAAAGTTCCTTTCGGACAGGAAAGGAAAGAGAAGTGAAAGAGGAGGAAAAGAGAGGTGAAGGACTGCAAAAGCTGGCTGAACGCTATTGCCACGGTTCCCATGACTTGGAGGTGCATTGGGTGACCCAAACTTGCAGGTCAGCCGGTGCTGTGCACCAGCGTTTGGTGTAGGCTGCTCGCTCCCAAATTAGCTCTGCCTGACCCTTTCCTCTTTTGTGCTTTTCCTGTTGTGAGGTCTTTTTATTCATTGCTACTTCAGGTAACTGGTGAGTTCACTTGCCTGCTTGGCAGGGTCTCCCGTGCCAGGCAGAGCATGGCTATCTTCCACCCGTTCCAATTTCCCCTCAGATCCATTTAGCTCTTATAAAAACAGAGCAGTGCACTAAAAGCCGTGGAGCTTTCTCATCCTTTGCACGTGGGTCTTGTGGCATGGCTACAGGGAATTATTTGTTAGATGGGCATGATCCTTTTTCATCTTAATAGAAGTGTGCATTTCCTTTTTCTTCTTGAGAACTGCCATTAGCAGCCAATAACACTTGTATAAACTGTTTCCCACAGGGATGCCTCCCTTGCCAGGACTGAATTATTTAACACATTCTTGCTTCCTGAGGATACACACAGAAACCCCACCACGCTCGGATAAGCCTTCTCTGGTGAGTGTGCCCCCCAGAACCCAATGAAGCATGGGAGCTGTATGTGAATAACAACTGCTGAGCACGTGTTAAATGCTCAATTTTGGGCCTCGAGATCTTAAAAATTTCCGAAGAACGTGCCATAAACCCGGAGTAGAATGATAGTGGAGGAAAGGTAAAAGTGGGGAGGTGGGTGCCCATCGTTGCCCAGGCCAGCAATACTGGATCTGCCTCGTCTTGCTGGTGGTCTGGGAAGCTGCTCGTGGAGCAGGGGCACATTGCTGTGGGATGCAGCACCTTTGGGATGGTGGCACTTGGCTCCCACGAGCACCAGCACTGCTGTCCTCCTGGGAGGCGAGGTGCCAGAGAAGGAGGAGGAGGAGGAGGCGGAGGCAAGTGCCTGCCATGAGTGGGACTGTTGGAACTTGCTCTCTCAAAGCCTCTGCAGCCCTGCACATTCAGCTGGCCCCAGCAAAACCCACCCTGTGACCCTTCCTTCTTCCACGAGATGTCAATAATACATGATTTTGCTCCTTGCTCATTTACTACCCGGGTTTCATACACTAAACACGCAGTGGTTTTGCTCAGCTTGTCCATACAGCTCTTTGCACAATCCGAAGTTTGTGGTTCGTCCTTCCCCTTCAAATATTTTCCCTTTTTTCAATGGTTTCTGAAGGAGAACACAGTGGATGGGGAAGCCACCGGGTGGTGCTCTTGGCACAGAAATGGGGGGACTCGGGCACTGCAGGGTGCTCCTCTCTGCAGGGGAGTTAGCCTGACACAAAGGTTTTGGTTTGGCTGCGGAGTTAATTTGCAAATGAACTTTGACACGAGCAGCTGTTTTCCTCCAGGACGTGCAAAAAATCCCCGGGCTTTGAAAGGAGTCCAGAAAAAGTGGTTTAAATATGGACATCTTCTTCCAGCGCCTCCAGAGGGGAAACAAAGACCAGTTTGAAAACGGGAGTCTTCTTGACACCCTCTTGGCAGGGGACGTGGCCCAGAAGGTGGCTCTGATGATGCCCCTGCTCCCGTGTGAGAGCGGACTGGGTGACGGGGGGACAGTGGGGTAGCTTTTGGGACACATGCCCCAGCTGCTGTGGTCAGCGGGTGTGGAAATTTGGTATTTTCGTCCTTCACCTCCCCAGGGAAAAATGCCAAGGAGACATCTTCCCTCTGCCCGCTTCTCTGGGAAGCCTCTTGTCACGTTGCTGGTCCCGAGGGGCTGCCCTGGGGGGAGCTCACCCAGTGCCTGTCCCGGTGGGGAGGTCCCAGAAGGGATGTCTCAGCCATCCCAGCAGCACGTGTCAGATCCCAGATTCCTCTGCGGGAACAAGGCTGGCACCTTGCGTGTGGTTGATAAGCCAGTCTTCTGTCCTTCTCCCACCAATATCCCCCAAGGTTTCTCCTGCTGGGATACCCTACACCCTGGTTTTTCCTGGCACGATTCCACTGCAGCAGACCGTGCCCGTAGGAAGGACCCGTTGGCAGTGAATGATGCCTAGTGTTTTGGTTTTTTTTTTTTTTTACAATTTGAATGCTTGGACATTTTGGCCACTGTTTTACCCTCCCCTCACATTCAGCTTGTCTAATTTGAAGACAAACACCAAGATCTGTGCCCGTTGCAGAGAAGAGTAGAAAAGTCAGCAAGGTGCCATTCGGCACCATCAGATACCAAGGGGGATCCAGACAAAGGTGAACAGGGGACAGTCTTGTCAGTCGTGTCCCTGAGTGATGAATAGATATTGAGGGTGGATGGAAACGCTGGAGATAAAATGTGTTGTTTTGCTCTGTGTCTTACTAAGCTCTGTGGGCTGTTTTCTTTCCACTGAGTCAGAACCGCGGAGCTTTGTCCCTGTTCTGTGCTGAGGCTGACCTGTGCTGCTGGAACTTGGACACCGTGGTCCTGGACCAGCTGTTTCCAAGCAGCTGAAACTGTTCAGGTAGGCAGGAAGCAGCTGGAAGTGGAGATTTATCACCAGTCAGGGCCTCAGAGGAGGACTCGGGATCTCAACGACCTCCCTTTCCCCAGCTTTTCTTCCTGATATCTTCCTTCTACTAGAAGCTAGTAATCATTTTCTATTGCACTCTGTTTCTTCAAGTTCCTGCACTTGGCTTCCACCCCCCTCCCAGCCTCCAGCATCATCATGAGAAGATGAGGCACCTGGTAGAGAAAAAGCCTTTGAGATGCTGGTGAGCAATTCTCTCCCCACCACAGGGGATGGCAGCCCAGTAGGTGGTCACCAGCTTTCCAGAGGAAGGTGAAAACTTTTAGGTAGGAATTAGAGACTGAGGCAATGAGGGGAACCTTGTGGTTGGTGTCTAGTAAAGGCTGCCTGATCAAGGGGAATCTACTGATGGAGCCTTCATACTCCAGCTACAGGGGGCATCATGCTCAAAGGCTCTCATCCTGCTGGGGGATTTCAACCACCCTGACATCTGCTGGAAAAGCAACGCAGTGAGCTGTAGGTGATCCAGGAGGTTCCTGAAGTGCCTCAATGATAACTTCCTAAGGCAGGAAGTAGACTGTCCTACCTGAGGGGATGCAATACTGGACCTGGTAGTCACCAATGCAAGTGAGCTCATCAGGGATGTCAAGACTGGAGGCAGCCTGGCCTTGCAGCGATTGTGCCCTGGTGGAGTTCACAGTCCTAAGGGATAGGTGTCAGACAAGGAGTGCAGTCAGGACCCTGAATTTTAAGAAAGCAAACCTCCAGCTCTTCAAGGAGTTAGTCAAAAGGACCCCCTGGGAAACAGTCTTCAGGGACAAGGGGGCAGAACAGAGCTGGCAGGTCCTGGAGGTCCTCAGGTCCTCTGAGGGTGTTTCGCTCTGTTATTTGAGCACAAAATTAACTTATGGGAGAAGCCATTGGTCAGGGTCCAAACCTTTCTGGGTCTCTGAAAGATGCAGAGGACCTTTGCATCCCTGTCAGATGGGAGATTCTTCTCAACACAATGCTGGTGGCTGAGGCGAAATCGATGAGGGAGGAGGACATGGGTATGTTCACTGAGGAGCCCATTAGTATGGAAAGAGGGAAAAGAAGAAGGAAGGTACCAAGAAGGCAGTGTGGTATGTGTGCTTGCAGTATATTGATCTTTCACAAGAGGTCTCCCTGTCTTCTTCCAAAGCTTGAGCAAGCTGAATTTGGTAATAAAAAGTCCAGCTACAAGGGACCCCTTCTGCAGATACTTTTTTTATTTTTTTTAATGTTTTGGATACTTAAAATGGTGCCAGAGAGACACAGGATATGTTTTGTACATCCTCCTAATCTTTTTTTTTTCCCACAGACAATCCCTTTTAGCAACATATATCATTAGAATTTTTATATTTTAAAATCAAATGAAATTAAAGTGATCGTTCTTGGAAGGGACCCTCTCCTTCTAGTTGATAAAGAATTTCAAGTTTTTGAGTTGAATGTACTGTTCAAGTAAAAAAATGAATTCAAAATTATTTGTCTTATTCCCAGAAACTTGAACTACCAAGATGATGGTACTGCTGGCTCCATGGCAGCTCAAAATAGCTTGAGTTGTAAACAGTTCTGCACATACTGCTTGTTCTTTCCATGCATCTCTGCCTTGTGCTGTGCTACTGGTTGTAGCATGTGCCCAAAAGCAGGACCCAAGACCCCAAACCATCAGCATTTCTGGTGGAGACCCCACAAGGGGCTGTTGCGGGAGTGATGAAGCCAGAGGCAGGGATTTGTGACCTGAGGTGGACCGTGAGCCATGAGACTTGATGAACCCCTCACAGGTAGTCCTTTGGTTCTTGAGAAAATGCTCATCACAAAGCCAAGATGTAAGCAAGGGGAGACAAAATTCTATGAATGTAACAAGTAGAATGAAAACTCATTTTCTTTAAATTTTCTCTTCTCACCTGTAGGTGGAAGTTGACACCCTTCTGGTGCTGGCAAGTGCCTGAAGGACCGAGTCCCGTGGACATCTGGCAATGGGGAGGGCTCACTCCCCAGGCCCTTGGGGTGATGTGCCTCCCCTGCCAGAGGTGGGCACTGAGCTGGCAGAGGGGTTGCTCTGGGCTAGTACTGATTTCTCTTTCCTGGCATGAATCCTACAGCATCTTGTCTGTCACAAAGGCACAAGCTTTAGGTCTAGGGGTTTCTAAACAGGGGTTTGGCTGAGGAATCCTGTGGTGGGCATTAAAATCTGCCTCTGGAGGTGGAAGCCTATGTGTGCACAGGTGAGGGGCGCATCATGTAGTGTTGGCATAAGTGAATGGACATTTGGGTACTGAAAAGGATCATAATTGCACTGATTTGGTGGCCTGGAAACTAAATGGGCTGATTTGAGTCATTGGTAAGTAGTTTTCTTTAAAGAAATTTCCTCTCTAGAATATGCTTTTTAATGAGAAATGATGTTCTAGTGATGTTCTTGAAAGAGCTGTTCACATGCATAGCTGAAGGAAAGAAAGCTACATATGAAATGTAATTTGCTTTGCACACCTCGAGGCAAAAGTGGCCACAACGCTATGAAACTATGAAGGAAGCATCTGTGTTTGTGCCACAGGTGATTGCCACCTGGTCTGGATGTTCAGGCCCAGAGAATTACGAGGGGGAATTTCCTCGACCTGCTGTGCAGGTTTTATTTAAAAGTAAGTCACTGAAAGTTTGTTAGTAGCTGCCAGGTGTCAGGCACATCCCTGTGACAGGGTTGAGGTTACAGTCACCAGGGGCAGGGTTTTGATTTTGTATAAAAAATGAGAATTTGTTGAGTATCTGTGTGCATCCCTCATCTGCGGGCAGGCAGGTGGTCTGCACCGTTTGTTGGCCACTTGAAAGGTGGACTTGATAGCCTGCTTTATAGAGCATGTGTAGCACCGAGGTGATTACAAGGAATACGTTTTGAAGGGAAGCCCTTTGCAGAGGCACTTATTTTACACAAGTGCATCCAAGATTGAGGATATTTAGGGACTACACAGTTTTCCTTAGTCTAATGAAGAGTCTTGGAAATCAACAAATTTTGTTGCAGTCCATTACCTGGAGACCAGTTACATCCCTGGAGAACAGAGAAGTTTCAGAAAACAAATCAGAGGTTCCTCTGCTTCCTCAACTTCTCCCCCTGCCCCCGTGCTACCGGCACTGCTTTGAGTGAGGTTTCTCCTGCAGTTTATTTCCTGCATAATAAAAAAAAACACAACCCATATCTTTCTGACTCCCATCATATTTCAAATTTTGGTTGATTCTCAGTTGATACACTGGCCTGAGTGTACAAATTTCTGCCTTCCTGGGCTTTTTGTTTAATGTTAGCTTTATAAACCCCTTAGGAAAAAAACAGTGGGTGTAAGAACCCTACTGAAGGAAAAGAAAATCTCAACACATAATTACAAAGGTTGAGATCAGCCATAGTCACGAGTTCATAAGACTAAAAACTTCAGGATCGAGTCCTTTAATCTGTACATATAAAGCTGTTATGGGGGGTGGGGGGGAAAGGCTGCCAAGTGGTCTGTTAGAGAATTAGCTGATTGCACAAGTTCAGAAAATGCATGGCTTATAGCTGTCTTTATTATCCAGGCATATGTGGTTTTGGGACTGCATCTGTCTTGCCTTGAGTGGAGCATAAATGGCAATGTGGCTCTGCTTGAAGCTACAGAAACCCAAAAGGTTTATGTAGGCTTTAAAAGTTGAGCTCTGAGTTTATCTGTTCCCATTTGAGAAGGCACCTGAGTTTAAATATCTAATCTGACTTCTTTCAGCTCTTAAAAAACTAATAAAAAAAATGGATTGGAAAAGAAATCAAATATAACATTAAAAAAATATCCTCTGGGTGGTTTCTGGTTTTGCTCTGTCTGATTTGCTGGATAAGCACTTAAGCTCTGCTGGGGTTGATTCATAAGATAAAGCTGTAATGTGTTATCCCATATATATCTCTGATTATCCATTATGAGATGGAAAGTCACACCTGCCGAAGTGTTAAACGTAAAATATTTTTATGTGACGTGTTTTATCTCAAAGCACTCCGTGAAGCACTGAAATGGAGCTCTAAACTTCCAGATGCCGGGGACCATGGCTGCTGGGTGAGTCACGTTTTCAGGGGTGAGTGAAGGATTTGGGATTTGGAGCCATAAGCCTGATCCTCCTCTTATGTTCTCCCCTGCAGCCAGGAACGTTTCTGGAGTGTCGCAGGGAAAAACTGCTTGACTCGCGTGGTTTAAATCAAATCAGGATCGAAGCACTTCATTGATTCATTATGGGCATCTAATAAACCGGCAATCAGTGAACTGTATGTTCAGCATCAGTATTAGTGATACAAGAGGTAAACCATGGGACTAGATACCTACAAGGCGCTAATTAATGCCTATAAATGCCTAAATTTCCTCTAATAACAAACCCTCCTAACCTTCTGGCAGTGCTGGACCGGGGTTTTCCTGCTGCTGTTACCACATTTCTCCCCACTGCTGCAGATTTTCATGCATCTTTCATGCTTGTTTCCAAGATGAAACCTTTCCTCAAGTCTCTTGGGACTTCTCCACTCATTCCTGTTTAATCCATCTGATCATTGTCTTAGGCAAACTTTGTCATTGTTAATTTCCTTCTGGCAAGGTGAATTTTTGGGACACAGATGTCTCAGGTCTATTTGCAAGCACTCTTGACTCCTGCATCCCTCTCACATCATCCGCTGTTATCCAGGTGCAGGTACCCCCACGTTGCTGTAATTTCTGCTTCTTCCTAGAAATTGGAAGTAAAAAAAAATAATAGTCTGTTGATGGAGTATTTTAGTCTGTTGATGGAGTATTTTACAGCACCTGAGTGGCTTAGGCACACCGAATCATGTCACTTTGTGAAACTGGGACTCAGGTTCCCAAGGTGGTATTGAAAAAGCTGTGTGCTGTGTTTTTTCTCAGGACCCTTGCAGCAGAGAGCACCTTGAGTGAAGAAGGCTGTGAGCTCTTCAGTGTTCGTGCAGAGCGTGCAGTTTCAGGTTTTATAGTCTCAGCTGGAGGACCACCAGCCCATCCTACATGTGGGATCCTAGAGCATCCTACAGCAGGGTGAAAAAAGTTATGTTCCCCTCGGAAGAAAATCGGCTCAGCCTGGCCCTGCTGCTGCTGATTTGGGCAGAGCGATGGATGTAGAGTCCATGCACATTGTCCTCTAGATGGACTTGGAGAAGAAGCTGCCTTGCTGAAAGCAACAGCTCATATAAACCATGTCCAGTTCTGGGCTCCCCCAGCTCAAGAAGGACAGGGAACTGCTGGAGAGGGGACAGCAGAGGGCTACAAAGATGATGAGGCTATATGAGGCCTGGAGCATCTCTCTTAGGAGGAAAGGCTGAGGGACTTGGGGCTTTTTAGTCTGGAGAAGAGAAGGCTGAGGGGGGATCTGATCAACACCTCTAAATACTTCAAGGGTGGGTGTCAGGAGGATGGGGCCAGTCTTTTTTCAGTGGTGCCCAGGGACAGGACAAGAGGGAATGGGCACAAACTTGAACATAAGAAGTTCCACCTCAACATGAGGAGGAACTTGTTGACTTTGAGGGTGGCAGAGCCCTGGAAGAGGCTGCCCAGAGAGGTGGTGGAGTCTCCTTCTCTGGAGACATTCAAACCCCACCTGGACACGTTCCTGTGGGACCTGCTCTGGGTGGACCTGCTCTGGCAGGGGGTTGGACTAGATGATCTCCAGAGGTCCCTTCCAACCCCATAGCATTCTGTGATTCTGTGAAACCACTCATTATAGGTGGCAGCACAACCGCTCATGGACACAGGGGACCTTGGCCCACATCCCAGAAGGGTTTGATTCCTCATGCTGGTGCCCAGTTGGTGGGTTCCACTCCCATGCAGCGAGGACCTGTGAGTCAGATGGCTTCCTTACAAAACCACACGCTCAAGCGCAGAGGTGTTTCTGAACCCTGAGGAGCAATGAGGTCTCCAGGCAGCAATGCTGTTCTCCTTACAGTTTCTCTCTGCTGGTATGTTTTCGAGACAGAAGTTAGTGTTTACGCCTACACAGTTAGTGTGCAGGTGTGCGTGTTTGCCTTCTAATTTTTAAGCAGGGTGCAGGAGGCTCTTCCTGCTCTGGGGTGAGGAAGCCCTGCCAGAAAAAGCACCAAGCTGTTCAGCTTTTCAGAGTATGGAAGCAAACAAAATGAGGAGCATAAAAAACCGAATCCTCTTTCGAATTCAAACGGCAGGGAATGAGTACATCTGATCTGTGCCAGCTTGCCACACAGAATTTTTTCCTGAGAGTATCCACGGGTCCTTGCATGGAAGTCTAATGTTTCTGCTCGAGGGGAATCATAAAAGGTACCCATTAAATAGCCCCAATATTGATAAAGCTATATAGACACCAATTCAATAATCATCAGGCTATTCTTAAGGGAGTATATACCCCGTGAATAAATACACCTCAAACTTTTTTCATTTCTGTGGTACAGGTCAGGCCTTCTAAGTTCTCTATTTTCCTTGAAGCTGCTCAGATTTCTGTGTGTCCTTGTGTGAATCTTTCACCGAATTCAATACCTGAGATGATTATAAGCTTCATTAATATCTTTACAAATAAATCTTAAGTAAAATCATCCAGCTACTGTGGTCCAGAGAGCTGTACAACGAGGCTATTATTTATCCTGCAGTGAAGTCTTCTGGCACCACTCGGGGGTTATGTAGATGTGATAAGGTCCTTCCTAATGATGATTGCTCATAATGTTGGTTCAGAGCTCTGAGGAAAGCTGCAGGGGATGAGAAACCTCCCTGGTCTTGATGTTTCATCATCCTGCCGTGGACCTGTGGCCTCTCCAGTGATGGAAACTCCTTGGACTTTGTCCTTCACCATTTTTTTTTCCGTAGCGTAGGGAAATGCACGGCTCCACTTCTTCCTCAGGAAAAAATGGCAGCTGAGATCCCACCGAATGGCTGTTTTCCCCCAGCCCTACCACTGCAGCTGCGCAGAGTGCCTCCTCCATTTCCTCCTCTCCCCAACCCCCTCTTACTCTCTTTCCACTGTCGTTCGTGTTGTGCAGCCTTCTGGTTTAATCACACTTCTGCGGGCAGGGGTGTCACATACTGCTAATGGTGCTTCTTGGGGAATGCAAGTAACTTGCTGGCTCACCTTTTTTTTTTTTCTTTTTCTTTTTTTCCTAGCAAAGCCCCACGAAAAGCGTACATGGATGTGGAGAAGGAATACTGATATGGGAGAGACAGAAGAAAGCCAAAAAGCAGACAATCTGTTCTCTCTAGATTAAGTAGGTGGGGACCTGCATGTTCACCCCAAACCTGAACTGAGCCTAAACACGGTGTTTCATAGAATCGTAGAATGATATGGGGTTGGAAGGGACCTCTGGAGATCATCTCCTCCAACCCCCCAGCCTGAGCGGGTCTACCTACAGCAGGTCCCACAGGAACGTGTCCAGGCGGGTTTTGAATGTCTCCAGAGAAGGAGACTCCACCACCTCCCTGGGCAGCTTGTTCCAGTGCTCTACCACTCTCACAGTAAAGAAGTTCCTCCTCATGTTTAGGTGGAACTTCTTATACTCAAGTTTGTGCTCATTTCCTCTTGTCCTGTCCCTGGGCACCACTGAGAAAAGACCAGCCCCATCCTCCTGACACCCACCCTTGAAGTATTTTTAAGCATTGATTAGATTTCCCCTCAGCCTTCTCTTCTCAAGACTAAAAAGACCCAAGTCCCTCAGCTTCTCCTCATAGGAGAGATGCTCCAGGCCCTTAATCATCTCTGCAGCCCTCTGCTGTCTCCTCCCCTGTCCTTCTGGAACTGGGGAGCCCAGAACTGGACCCAGTGCTCCAGATGGGGTCTCCCCAGGGCAGAGCAGAGGGGCAGGATGACCTCCCTCCACCTGCTGGTCACACTCTTCCTGATGCCCCCCAGGATGCCATTGGCCTTCTTGGCCACAAGGGCACATTGCTGGCTCATGGTCATCCTGGTGTCCACAAGAACTGTCAGGTCTTTGTCCTCAGAGCTTCTCTCCAGCAAAGACAGAACGACTGAGCAGTTCAGATAGTTGCCAGCCCTTTTGCTGCTAAATTGCTTTGCAACCCCCAGTCTAAGTTAATAGTAATTAAGGGCCTAATCTAAAAGCCGATGGAAATCAATGAATATTTTCTGTGACTGACAGAGAGGTCCTACCAGAAGAGCGTATCTACTTTTTTCACTCATCAGTAGCCCGGGTGAAAGTGGGGTGCTGCAGAATGGAGACCTGATGGCAACGAAAGCCATCTCTGCCCCTCTTTCTGCTTTCAGGACTTCAACAAACTTGCTAATGAAGGCTGGGGCATTTTACACGTGCTGATAACCTGCTTCCCTGTCAGCCCTGGCTCAGGGTATCCTTCTGGGCCTCTTAGAGGATTTTAAGCTGACCTGCCTAGAAGAAAAACGCTCTCATTATATCTGTGCTATAAAGCGAAAAGTGGCTCTGAGAGCGGGCTGGAGTAGATTATTTGCTGGCTTTAGCTCCTGCTCAAAGAGGCACTTTGTGAGTAGGAAGAGTCAGAGAAGGGATTAGGCTACTCCTCTGTCTGGTGAGGTTTAGTCACTGCTTTGACCAACTTTTTTCCCCTCATTGGGACTGTTTTGCAGGTGGGTGGAAGCAGTATGGTCCCCTTTTCTCACCATGACAGAGGTGAGCAGAGCCCAAAGCCCTCAGTAAAGGGAGCGGCAGAGCCGGAGATAAATCCCAGGAGCGGGACCCACAGGACCAGACGAGCATCCCTGCCGTGGGAGGCTCCCATAAATCTGCTCCATCTCTATCCCCGAGGAAGTTCACCATCACTAACACACTGTGAGCCCTTCTGTCTGCAGGGAGGCCAGCTTGCTGCCCATTGACAGAGCAATTCAACTATTAGGGAAATCTGTATTTCATGGGTAGCCTATCTGATCTGTTAAAACGAGTGCTTGCAGCACGTACGTACAAAGGCTTGAATTTTGACCTTGCTATAAATTACAATTCATTACAATGTGTGTCATGCTCGAGAGTCTATCTGAGCTGGGAACGCTCCTTCACGATCGCTTCTGCTGGGATACAGAGATTTTTAACATATTCTTCTCAGGGCAGTCGATACCCTATTAGGGGGACGACAAACCTTAGTGACTGTAATTTAGCACTGAGTTTGAAGTGAGGTAACCAATTTGCTTACCTAATGACATAATCGATAGGCACAGAAACGGTGCAAGGGCAAGTCTGTGTTTTTCTGGTTGCTGCTGGCAAGGAGAGCAGCAATGTAGCTTAATGAATTACATGAACTGCCTGTTGCGTGACTTGAGAGTCATTAAAGATTGAACAAAATAAATCACATCTGCTTTAGGAAAGTTGCCAAAGTGTTTTGGAGGGCAGAGCAATGTCTCTAATCAATTGTCATGGGTAAAATACTGCGTTGCATTGCTTATGATATTTTTGTAAGACAGACATGAGATATACATATAAAATGTATTTTTTCCCTACCAGTTTTGCTGTCAGTGAGAGACCTGCAGGAAACTCTTACCTGGGTTTCCCAACGTTGAGAATTCTCCCTGTAGTAGTTAAGCCAACAGCCAGGGGATGTTCATTTGAAAGCATCAGCAAAGTTGCTCATGGGGAACTGCAGAAAAGATATAAAAAGCCTTTTAACCCCTTTCTCTGCTAAATTGGCAGGAGCAAACGATGCTCCTTCCCAGTCCAAACCAGTCTAATCATCCCCATCATGGTTTGGGAGGCCCTTGCTTACCTGAGCTGCAAGCGTTAGCACTGCTAGTGACATTCTTCAGTCCCATCATTTTATCAAACCAGTCTTACCAATTAATTAGTGCCTCCAGTCTCCCTCAGTGCCACCCCTATGCCCCGGGAAGCAGGTAAGCTCAGAGGAGCTGCAGTTCCCGTGGTATCGCACTGTGATAACTGCGGTCCCTCTGACCCACGCGGAGTCAGACCCAGCCTTTCCCATTTGTCACTCTCCAAATGAAGTCAACGGGGAGGCAGATGAGCTTTGGAGGACGCCCAGGCCTTTGACACTGAGTTCTCCTCTCCTTCCACAACTGACGGTGGTGCCTGGGAGCACAAGGTAGCACCAGTAACACTTTTCTGCCTTAATTTCTTTATAACATGCCTGGGAGGGAGGTGAAATGCCAGCACCTTGCATGGAGGAGCCAGTTAGTGGGCACGTATTAAAGGCAGCTCTTAACTTTCCTTGTGTTGCTGCCATTTCCAGCCTCTTCCACCATCTGCCCACCGTCCTCACCGACCACAGTGATGTCTGGCTGTGCTCCTTACTGGTGTCGTGGCTCCACGAGTCAGGCTCGCTCAGACACCTGTGGTTTGGTACCAAATGGAGCAAGTGGACCAGGCTAGACCCATGGGTCATCTCTGCAGCACCCCAAGAGCCAGCTCAGACCTCCTCTGAGGAACGCAGGTGTTCTACCAAACTTCCCGTATACTTAGGCGCCCACTCAGAAGAGCACCCAAATCGACTGCAAAGCCGATGAAGCTTAAGCACAGTCTATGATAATTGCGGAGGTATGGAATAACAAAAAGAAAGCATTTTTCATTTGGAAAATTCTCGCTGTCAGCAAAGGGAGTGACTAGTGCGGTTTTTGACTTCTTTGGGCAGGTTCTTCACTGTCCAACACAGGCGGCTCACAGCAGTTATATTGCTTTGCATTGCTATCCATCCAATTAGATGTGGATTGCTAAAACTTGGGACAGTTATTTGCAGACTCATCAGATCAAGTTCTAAAAAGTTTGACTCTTCTTGGGGCGGGAAAAAAAAAAAGAACGAAAAAAATGAGTATGTGAGAAAAAAAATAAAAGATAGGTGAGTCTACTGGGCTTTAACCCTGCAGTGGCCTCACTTCAGATGTGGGATAAATTAGGCTAAGAAATATCGTGTGTTACCATATAGAATTATAGAATTGTCTAGGTTGGAAGGGACATTTGAGATCATCTTGTTCCAAAGAGCCTGTATTTTCATTCACAGTCTTTCATTGTAAAGGTGTTATCCTTGAAGACTATGACATTAACTTTGCAAAACAGGAGGGTCTTATACCTTGTGAGGTTTGGAGGAGGGATGCGACTTCCACGTATTTGGAAATTACACCGTGCCCCGTTCAAGAGTGGGTTGAACTTCCCCTTCTTATTCTATCATGCCTTTTTTTATTTGGCATTCAGTACTGATTTCTATTTATTGATCTCATCTCAAATGAGTTTAGTTGTTTTGCTTTAAGGGTGTCTGTTTTTTCTTAAACTGAATTTTGTGTAACTGCATACATTTTAGTGGGGTTTTTTTGTTGTTTTTTTTTTTCTTCAGAAGTCAGTCTCCAGCTTTTGTGTGCCTTCTACAGGGAGGAAAAACTCCACAAGATGTGAGTAGGTCCAGGTGTGGGCCTCCACTGCAACCTGGGATCAACTTTTAAAAAATACGGTGGTACAAACTGAAGGTCGCTCCATCTCAGGACAATTTAAGGCAGAAGATAGCTCCATCTGTAAGTGCAGAGAGGTGGCAGATGCTTGACTGAGTTGCCCCGTCCCCATAGCTGCAGGGAGGTGAAGGTGCCTTGGCTACCCAGTGTGGCTATGGACAGGAGGTGGTTGCTGCCTGGTGTTGGAGCACTCGTTGGTGGGTCCCAAAGCAGCAGGGTAAGGCCAGCAGGTCATACTGCCTGACGTGCTGAATCCACATCGTGGTTCTGATGTGTCGGTGCAAAGCCAGGCTGTGCTGCAAAAACCTACGCCCAGGGCTCGCACTGTTTTGAAACATCTGCTGGGCAAACTTAAATTAAACCAGCTGAAACAGGGGCAGCTGGTTATCCTAGGAGTTACAACAGTGCAATTAGACTGATCTGGTCTGTTGATTCAGGCTCTCCGTGGCAGGTCGTGCCTGAATTTCTCTCTCTGTTGTCTCAGTTCAAAGTGGAAACATGCTGGTAAAACACTGTTCTTGTCTATCATCTTCTCCAGAGTCGTCACAAGAATTCCATTAGCTTTTTGGAGACATCGGTTACAACTGCCTCCGTCCAACCAGAGTGGAAGGTTGACTGTAGCATCAACCATGCTGACACTCCTGTCTTCCTAAAACCAACAGGTACCCGACCAGCTGATCTTCTTGAGATAATGACTACTGAGTTAGACTCTGTCTGTTTGAAAACAAACAGCAGGGGAAGAATAAAGTCAAAAATGTGTGATTGTTGTCCAGAAGAAGCAGTATTGCTGTAGTACCAGATCTTCACAAAAGATGTGGCGAAAGTACTTGGAAAGATTCCCAGTTTTGTCCTTTCCAGGTTGACCTGGGGGAGCTTCCTAATGAATGCAGCAAAATACTTGTCTGGGGGGCAAACAGTCACCTGCAGTCTCCTTTGCATCTCTTTCTAATCTCGTTTGTGGTTCCCTGCTAGCTATCGTGCTAGTCTTCGCTCCTGTCTAAACTTGGTTGAGCCTGCAGCTATTTTTATAACACTCCCTCGAGGTACCCAGTCGGAAGCTGCCTGTTTGCCTCGTGTTAATGGAAGTCAGGCCCAATTATATGCATGTGAGGGATAAGTTGTTTCCTCTTACTCATAATGAATCCTGACCTTTCCCAGGATCTGGCTTGTCTGTTTATTCAATAACACGCTACCCATCCCACTAAGGAGAGAAACGGAAAAAAAAACCCAAATCTGCCCAACGGCAGCCATCTGTCTTCTGTTTAAGCAACTAAGGATGATAAAGCACATGTATGAAGCAGGCAGATATGACTGCCCAAGTGGGCAAGTTGGACCCTTTTGGCAGAAGGAGCACTTCAGATGCAGTTTTTGATCGGAGCGTGCCAAAGAGAGCTCCCATGCTCTGCCTGAAGAAGCAGCTCTGGGCATGGGGTGCAAGAGTGCTTTTGTTCTGGTCACACTGGTTTATCTCTCTAGGGACCAGCGTCTGAGAAGAGCTCGGACTTCTGGGGGAGCCCATCTAGGTGCAGGGGCTCCCAGAGCCAGTATGGTTGTACGTGGGGACATGCGTTTGGCTTGGTGACCTGTGGCTGCAGCGCCAGCAGGGGAACTGGGGTTCTGCAGAGTGGGTTTGCTAGAGGAGCATCATGTAAATTCACCACTTGTGTTTTTGGGGTACGATGTGAGGGCATAAATTACACGGGGTGTTTCGAAAATTTTAGCCTCCGGCCTTTGGCCGCGTTAGCTTTAAGCCCAATTTTTCTCTCGTTGCTTTAATCCCAATTTTTCTCTCGTTGCTTTAATCCCCGTGTGTGTGTGCATGGAGATGAGGCAGCTGCCAGCTGCTAAATTACCAGAACAAAGGCAAGTTTTCTAAAGCATTTTATATAACGCTTGTTCCCTTTCATTCGATGAATGATTCATTAATGTCTCTGTTTGAGATAATTATTACGAAGGCTATAACCTTTTTCATTATTTGAACAAACACAAAACATCACAAAGAAAAACACTGGAAGGACCCAATTCATGCCTAGCAAAAAGAGGTGCTGTTCTCAGCAAGTTGTCTACGCGTGCGTTAAACAGCAGAATCGTATTTATCTCATGGGCTGCAGAACAGCAAAGTCTCCCTAAAGGTTTGTTTAAGAAGCTGATGTGTTTTTGTTGATGCTTAGAAAAAACGTCCAGTCATTGCTTCCTTCCTGGTGTTTGTCCAGCCCTGGGTTTTTCTTGGCTGCTCCCAGCTCTGCTAGACACAAATCTGGACCAACCACCGCAGTTAAACCACCAGGGCAGGTCCAAGGGCTCTTCTGATGTGTGACTGTCAGAGCCTGTCTTTAGTTTCTGTAGTTTCTCCCTGCCTTGCTCTCCAGCCCTGGGGGTGAAAGTTTGCTCTGTGGGAGGCAGCGATGGTGTGCCACCCCAAAAACTATGAGTGGGAAGCAGCTGGCAGAGCCTTGTGTTCCGTGGGGGCGAGCGTAAAGGGGCTGAGGAGAGAAGGGGGAACAAATGAATCAAGCAAGAAGAGTAAAGTACCTCTTATAACTGGATGTGCTGCAGTCCTCTTCCACCACCCCTGGTGCAGCATGACGCGTCCGGAGGTCTTGAGGTACAAGATTGATCCAGTGATGCTACCCATGGCTCCAAAGCAGCCTGACCTTCTAAAGGAGAACGGTTTGCTCTGCTGGTAATATTTGAGCTCAGCGAGAAAATCGTCTCTGCTCTGTTAAATCTGAGCTCAGCCCCTTTACTTTTACTCTTTGTTTTGTCTGATTGTTGCTGTGCTTTCCCAGGAGTTCCAAGGGGGACACAGCTACTTGCTTCAAACACGATGTTCCCTCCGGTGTCCTGGATATTTCCTCACGGTTCAATTTTAATTTTACTGTATGTATTAATGGTTAGAAATGTTTTGAAACATTAGTGTCCTAGTCAGTTGGAAAAATTTGAGATGACGGCATCACTGTTCAAAACCTTAATGGAAAATAGGACTTTCTGATCTGCTGCACAATTTCATTCCTTTGAATTTTTTCTTCTTGGTTTTCAAATGAGTTTCTTAGACTCAGTTCTGATTCACAGATTAGACGGCCTGAAGGGCCATTAGATTCTCTAGCCTAAGCCAAATTTCAGTGAAATCTTCCTTGAAAATATTATTTTTGAGTTGTGAAGCCTCAGGATAGCAGCACCATTTTCCCCCAAACAGAATTTTTTTTTCAGCACTTCTAAACTTCTATTGCTCATTTTGTGCAACGGAACTTTCCAGAATTTTCCAAGATAAACCACATGTCAAGTAGCTTGTTGTCATCACTTCATAGAGTGTCCTGTTCATGAAGTGTCAGTAAGTGATAATTTAATAAGATTTTGTCACATGGCATGGAAGTTAGAAACTTGATGTGTTGCTTGTAAACTTGCCTTACAACGGTGCAGTAAAATAGATGTGTTACTGACATAACGTCGCTTTGGAAGATCTGTAAGCAATTTTAACAAGTTATGAACAAAAAACTTAATTTTAAATGTAATCTTACTGTATTCTGTGTCATGAAAATTATGGGAAATAGCATTGTCTCATTGCTCTACACTCGGAACGAGCAGCATTACCACAGGTGGCTGGTAGCTGGACTCCGGGGTTTTAATGCCACCCAACCACAATGAAAAAGGACACCTTTGACAACCAACAGACTCCCTGGGTAAAACTTCACAGGAGGGATTAGTGTTCCCAGGGATTAGCTGTGGGACCTTGAGGTGTTTGCTCAGGCACGGCGATAGCTCTGAAGGGATCAGGCTCAGGAAAGTATCTTCTTTCTTCTTTTGCTTTCTTAAGCGTGATGTCTGTGTCGCTCCAACACCAACAGCAATGGTAGTTTCATGATGCAGTGGGATGCAGTAGGGAGGAGGAAGGGCATGATCTACTCTGTGAAAGGACTTTTTTTTTTTTTTTTTTTTTGGTAGAACAGCAGTTTTTGAAATTACATTATTAAAATTATTGATTTGTGCACCTGCTGCACTGAAGTGTTCCACGGATGTCATTCAGTAGCCTTTATTTAATCAGACAATGGAGCAACTGGAAGTTAAAAATAATGCATACACACTTTCTGTTTCCAAACTGAAATGCTTCAGCCTAAACTCAAAGTGTTTTTGGAATGCCACTCTTCTGTGACACCTGAGCCATCGTCACCCCAAACTCCTCTCCAGCATGACAGGTCTCTGTCTCCCAAAGCCGCTGCGTAATTACCATGATCTCAAGTCCCCCTAGACCATCAAGAGATATTATACTGAACCATGGGAGTATAGCTAGATCCAGACAGCACAGGCTCTGGGGCAAAATAAGGATGCTATGCATCCAAAGTACAGCTTCTTCTCGGCATCTGTTGTGGTTTAGGCCAAATTGGCCAATTACAGGTGACAGATGCTTTCCCCCAACCTCTCACTCCAAGGAGAGGAGGAGAGATAAGAAGATTTATGTGTTTAGAAGGAACTAAACTACTTTAATGAAATATTAATAATGAAATAAAAATAAAATAATAAAATATATATGATATATATACAAAACCATATCAAGCTTACAGGGTGATGTCACCAGCAGCCCACTAGGGAAGTCGCGGACTGGACTCAGCCACAGGTGGGAACTGGATTCCAGCTCTGGAGTCAGGAACACACTGATTGGGATCAAAGGCAGATGAACAGACAGGGTCCTCTTCGGACGTTTGCCATTGAAGAAGAAGGACTGACCCTTTGATCCCTCAGCTTTTATACTGAGCATTGGGCTGATGGGATGGAACACCCTGTTGGTCAGGTTTGGGGTCACCTCTTCTGTCCACTCCTCCCCACAGGTGGGACCCCTCTACGCTTTTCCATTTCTGACCCTCCAGCAGGGCAAATAATGAAGTTATAGCAATAAGTATAAGCAGGAGCCTCTCTGCACACCATTACTCAGCATCAACTATAAACATTGGTGTTATCACCCTGAGAACAAACAGTTTTGTGCACAATGTGCTGTTAATTTCAGGGAGTTAGAAGAAGGCGTAACTAAGAAGTAAAATTGCTGAACAGGAAGTTGCTTGTTTTACCTCAAACCAGGACAGCATCATGTGGCATTTCAGTTGGTGGTTCTAAAAAACAAAAACAAACCCCACAAACTCCTCACCAACCTTAACACTAATACTTTTTTTTAACATTTTCTTATAGCAGAAACTTGCCCCTCCCACGTAACTGAACATTTTCTAAATCTCTGGTTTGGGATTCCCTGTGTGGGAAGCAGGTGAAAGTCACAGTCATGTTGATAAGCAACACTCCCCTACGTTAGCAGCCCTCATGGAGGTTATTTATCTTCCAGCTGTATATTTGTCAACACTTGTGCATCACCAATCAGAACAATGTACCTTGAAGGTTAAGTGTGGCTGCTCGCTTTCCTTTTTGTGGGTTTGTAAGTGGGAGGGTACCAAAGGGAGAGAGTAAGCCCTGAGATAAGGTGGCGGTGAAATGCATTCGATTAGAGGAACATTTAAAGAATTTGTCTCTGAGGACAACTCATCCATAATTTGTCTATAAAAGCAACTCTCAAGGTACTTACTTCCTGCTGTGAGGTTTTTTGAAAGGTATATGTCCTTTGAGCATTTGTCCTATTTAATTAGGTAAAGTCATACTGTTGACTATCAAGTTCAACAATAGCCAGAGAGAATGAGTAACTAGTCCCATCAGGCTGGGAAGTGAAGTCACGCGTAAGAGCATAAAGGCATCCGGTTGTAAGTGGGATAACTGAATCTCTGATGGAAATTATAATTTCCTTAGTATTTTTGCAATAATGCCAGAATTGTGTGAGCTTTGAGATTGTGGAAAGCTCTAAGAAATTATAATTTGTCAAAGAGATGAAGATAGTACAATGTATTTGCTGTTTACGTTTTTGGGGGCTTTTTTTTGGTTTTGTTTTGCTTTGATTTGTTTTGTTTTGTGTGTTTTGGTTTTCTTGTTGTTGTTTCAGGTTTTTTGTTTGTTTGTTTTGTTTGTTTGTATATTTAGTAGGTTTGTTATTTCGTCGCAGAACTATGAGTGGGGTTTTACATGAAGGTACTAGTGGAGAACTACCTTGGTTGAATCATAAAAGTATACATCTAGAACTTTGTGTTTGCCAAAGGATAATGAAGATATGAGGGGAAAATGGGCTATGAGTATCTTCCAGCCTGATTCAATATGATTTTCCTCTGGTCAAAGTTCTAGAAAGCAGAAAAGAAGAGGGTCCCCATCCACTTGCCAAAAGGGGACATTTGGAGGCATCTTAGTGTTTTTGCAGTCTATATTTTTTTTGTATCTGATGGAACTGGATTTTTAATTGGAAAACTAATTATTCAATTAGTTTGGGAGCAGATAAACAGACAAATAGATGGTTTTTATCTAATGAACCATGGATAAACATGATATGTTTACCATTGTTCAAGTATAAAATGGAAGGAGAGCACATATAAGATGTAAATTGCCAGCTGTTATTTTGATTCCTGCTTCCCATTGATGGAAAGCTGGCAAGTTCTGCCACTGCTAGTCCACAAGGCAGGATTAGAAATGGATGAACCATGATGCCTGTACTGAGAACCAATGTAAGCTGAGGTTCATAGAATCATAGAATGGTTTGGGTTGGAAGGGACCTTTAAGATCATCGAGTTCCAATCCCCTGCCCTGGGCAGGGACACCTCCCACTAGAACAGGTTCCTCAAAGTCCCATCCAGTCACTGGGAACTTCACAGGACTGCCAGGACTTTTCAAATATCATGGAGAGTGGCTTAGCAACTTCATCCACCAGCTCCTTCAGCCCCCGCGGATGCATTTTATCAGGTCCCGTGGACTTATATACCTTCACATTCCTTAGACGGTCTCGAACCTGGTCTTCTCCTACTGTGGGCCATTCTTCATTCTCATAGCTCCTGTTTTTGCCTGGTCTTTCAATTCAAGAGGTGTGAGGAGAGGGGTTGACAGTGAAGACTGGGGCAAAACAGTTGTTGAGAACTTCAGCCTTCCCCTTGTCTGTTGTCACCACTTAGCCATTCTTGCTCATCATGGTGGGCATGCTTTCTTTTACCTTCCTTTTCTGGTTGACATACCTGTAGAAGTCCTTCTTGTTAGTCTTAGCATCCCTTGCCAGGTTCGGCTCCAGCCGTGCCTTGGGCTTTCTGACCTCAATTCTACATAACTGGGCAGTGTCCCTATACTCTTCCCAGGATCCTGCTTCAACTGGATATGCAGTTCCTTCTTGCCTTTTAGTTTGACCAGCAGGTCCTGACTCAGCCATGCTGGTGTCTTCCCTTTCTTGCTTGATTGCTTACACCTGGGGATGGAGAGCTCTTGTAATCTATGGGAAGTGTCCTTAAAGATCAGCCACCTCTGTCTGCCCCCTTGTCTCTGAGGACCATTTCCCAGGGGGTCCTTTGGACTAAACCCTTGAAGAGCTGGAGGGTCTTACAAACTGAATTCGAAATCTTTCAATTCTTTATATTAAAAGGAGGAGTTTTTAATTTTAACAGTTTTTATCCCCTCCTTTCCCCTCTCTGCTTTTATTTGTAATGCGCATGGATAGGGACAAAATCAGGGAAATGCAACAAATATCTTGGACCTAGAGAGTTTCTTGTCGCCGCCGTTGCTGGAATGTTGTTGGGCCTGAGGAACTGGAACTATTTTCTTGAGATTAGACAAAGCAATTTCTATCCTTCCTTCATCTCTTCTTGTGAGATTGATAGGAAGGAACAAAAGAATCTTCTACCCTACTTCTTACACACAGGGAAGGATTAATTTTGATCTGGTGTAATATAGGGCGATTAACCCTTTATTGTATGGTGGTTCAAAACTATTTCCATGTGGCCCAGGGATGGGATTGAGAACTGGAATAGTCCAAGTTTGTTCTTAGCTCTTTCAGAACTGGATATCAAGCAAACTCATTTGATGTTTCCATGCCTCTGCAAAATCAGGAAAGATACATAATTTAGGATGAATAAAGTTAATTTATTAATATCTGAAAAGCAATTTGATGTCTCTAGACACAAAGTATTGCAGGAAACGTATGAAATGTAGAAAAGAGTATTATACAGATCTTTCTTTTCCCACATCAATCAACTTAGTTTGCTCTTACATGCTAATGAAATGTATAGTATTGTAATAGTTTTAAGCTTGAGTCAAATTTTTATCTGGGCTAAGTCACTCTTGCAACGAGCCTGTGCTCTTTGCAATAAAGAGCGGCCAGTGAGAGACAGTGATTTATGCTGGGGAGTAACAGCAGCTGGTGACCCTGGGGAAATGAAAGTTTTTTAGAATACTTTAAAAGTTTTCTGGCTCATTATTTCTTAGCTGGAAAAAAAAAAAGGGAGTGATACATTAGTGACAGAGCAGCCCTGCACACCGTCAGTCAAAAGAACTTCTGCTTCCTAGCATTGGTCCTGGTCAGTTTTCACAGAGGCTGCTGAATACTGAAATTTCCTGAGGAAGAGGAGGAAAGGAATAAAAGTCTCACTTTTCTTACCTGCTCGCCACAAACGCTGAATGTGGCTCTGTGCCTTGTGGCAGGCTCTCTATAATGGCTCTGGTGGTCCTACAGTGCCAAGTGTGATGTGTGTGCGTTGATATCCTCTGCCAACAGCTTTGTAAATCATCCGTGGGAGCATCATCGGGGGGGGGTCTGTGAACTGGGTCACTGCTGCTGAAGCAGCATGCAGGCGGTGCCCTGATTTACAAACCTTTCCTCTGTCTAGGCCAAGGACACCTCTACCTCTGTGAGGGGCTGGTTTCTCTTCTATCTACTGTCTCTCACCTGCAAAAGTCCCAGTCCTTAGTTGCTGTCATCGTTTAGGTCCTGGCATTTGTTTCTGTCCTTTTGATGCAGCAAACCCTGTGCCCTTTTTCTACATATTCATATCCTGAGCAAAGACAGGATGCACTGTCACCTGCAGCTCAAGCTAGGTCTACAGCTGTACGTGGTCACAACATTTTCTGTGATTCTTCAGCCAGACCCGTCCCAAAGCTAACAAGAGTCAATGTGAAGTTTCCCTTCAATGAAGGGAAACATTGCCTCAGTTTTCTCAGTCTTATCTTACACAGAAATGTATGAAATAGACATTTGCCCAAAGCTGCAAAGTTATGGTTTTAAAGGCACACCCCTACTAGGAGTGGCAGGTCCCGTAAAGGCACAAGGTATATAAATGTGTCATTCTTGATGCCTCTCCCTTGTTACTTTTGGTTTCCATGTGATATGGGGTTATTTTCCCGGTTGGAAGCTGGGATTCACTTTGAATGTCTCATTTTTTTTCATTCCCTTTAATAGGTGAGCCCATCTGAGGCACTGATGCACCCTGGACTTCTTCACCTTTGGGTCTACATTTCCTCCAAACCAAGGTCTGCTGCAGGATAGTTGCATTTTTTAATGCTTTCCCTCAGGACTGGTTTCCCATTTTCACACTGCTGATTATGCTGAATGTATGGAGGTTATGACACCGCCCTGTAGTCTGGTGTGTAAGTAATGATGTTCTTAATTTCTGCTTTCTGCCAGGACGTGGAGATGAACACAACCCTGTTCCATGAGCAAGGACCTTTAGAAACACCTACATACCATTTAAACCTACCTGGGCGAGTAACTGCACTGAGGGGCTGGTGCAGGCTGCATGTATAGGCAATAAATTATACTATTGCTAAGTTAGACATACAGAAAATCTGCACACACGTTGATTAAAACTTCACTGGTTTAATTCTGTTGATACAAAGGATATCTGGAGGCGTAAGATTGTACTGAGGGTAAAATGATGCTAGATGCTGGGTAGACAAATCAGGGAAATATCAAACTACGTCCTGTTGGGTTTTTTAATATGTTTCCCTGACCATCTCCTGGGGACACTGTTAGATTCAGGATATTATGTTAGCGAGACTTTTTGCCTGACCCAGCATCTTTGTTCTTTCGCTTTTAATAGCTTCAGCACAGTTGTTTGCACTTCTTGTTTGAAGAAGACTTCTAGAGCATGAGTTGTCTCAGGCAAACAAAATGTGTCTGTTGCTCAAGCGCACAAGAGTCATTTTTATGTTCAGGCACCTCAGGCAGTGGGGATGAATTTTTTTTCCCCCCTTAAAGGTAAAAGAGAAGCACCTTTGAAGAACACTCTGGGATAAATGTCTAAAAGAGGTGACATAAACAGCCATATGGAGACAACGTTCTGTCAGCTATGGAGGGTGACCAGACATCCACCTTAACATACGTGCTTAAGTTTTAGATCATAAAAGTTAGGAGAGGTGATATCTTTTTGTAGTGCCATTTATCAGCTTCTCTCTTTTAATGGCAGGGGAAGATCTAGCACTGGTCCGAGGTGTAAGCTGTATCGGTGCTATAGTTTACAACAAGTTAAGAGCATATTGACTCAAATCCTGGTCATCCTGGGTATATCTGGGAAGTTTTTCTGGTCAGATCTTTCACCACGTCAAGTATTGCTCTTGCCCTCCTGTTGAAATTTGCCGAACCAAAATGATAGCTCATCTGTAATGCCATCCAGCAAATGTCAGCGAGAGGTCGATCTTTATTTATTACACTTTGGGAAATTGCTTGGACTAATTTATGTGGGGAGCTTTGCTAGATGGGTAAGCATGGCGATCCCATCCGTCTCAGTGCAGAGGGGGAGGATTAACAGGCAGCTTCATCTGCCGTGGCAAAACTTCTCTCTGACATCTGAGCCATTAAAGTAAATGACAGGTTTTACTGCAGTGTCCATCTCTCGGAGGGACATTGACAATTTGCTGCTTAAAACTCGAGTCACAGCCGAGCACTTAGCTGACAACCGAGACCTTGGCATCAGGAGCCAGTATTGATAATATACAGCACAAACACCGCACGGAGGGTGGAAAGCATCACTCAGACATGCCTTGTCGGAGTAGATCAACAAATAATGCTTCCTTCTCTCTTATGCCTCAGGGAGAGAACCTTTTTCCTCGGTGTTTGGTAAAGACGGAAGGTACCAACTTTATTTCTGTTTTTATTTATTCCCGACAAACATGATTTATGAATTAGAACACTTGTTTCATTACTGAAAGGATCTATCTGCTCATGCCCTGACACAATGATTTCCTTCTAAGATTTTCTATCCGTGTATTTCCTGGCCCCATTTGTACACGGGCTTGTCAGTGTCATAAATCATTACAGATAAGTAAATCCTCTTAACCTCTTGGGGTGATAGCATCACTAATATTTTCTGAACACCCAGTCCTTCTAGAAGAGAAGACACATTGCTTTGTTGTGCAGCACAATAAATACAAAAGCATTCTTGTTCCCCTTTTTGGTCAAATTAGTAGAGTTTTAAACCCTTCACATTGCTTGCACTCAAAGCCTTTTAAGTGAGAAGTGCTCCATCAAAGCTTTGAAAGTACTTTTGAAGTTGCGCATCATCATATTTGAGTATTTTAGCACTGACTACAGATATTGAACATTGCAGAAAGCTTCTTAGCAATTTCATGAATTGTAAAAAAAAAATAAGTCGTCTGTATTTGTACAGCCTTTGAACTCCTCTCTCTGCTAGCAAAGTAATTTGGTGTACAGTAGCATGAGATTCAAATTGCTTTGGCTTTATCGTAGTTCTTTTGCCATATTGAAGAAGAGCTACAGGTCTGCAATGTGATTCAATTAATGTGACTTAGAATAAGAAAGTAAAGCCTGGAGCTCGAAGGAGATTCTTATGGAATGAAAATGGAAGCCAAAGTGGACTGTAGAAAAATTGCAGCAGAAATGAAAAATTTCTATGTGGAAAAAATCAAGAAAGAAATGTCACATTGTCTAAATAACCTTTTTAACATTTCTCCAAGAATGAATATATTTTAACATTTTAAAGGATTTTTTTTTCTTATAAAGTGTTTGAATGGGCAAACAGAATCACGATAGAAGAGTTCCTTAGCTCACTGAAAAGTAGGAACAACTTTCCTCCTCTGTCCAGAAAAGAGATAACTTGTTTTAGTTTTATTCCTATGATCATTTAGAAAGTTGCAAGAGAAATATCTCTTGCCCACCTTTCATAACGATGTCTACCTTTCCTCCCTCTTCAAAGTTTCATGTCTCCTTTGATGTCTCTTAATAGCCAGCTAACCAAGCCATCTGCGACATGAATTTATTCATGGAGATGAAAACAAATCAGGAATACAGACAGTTTTTTAAGTATTAGTAGAAAACCATCCGTGAGTGTATCCCTGACAGTAACATGAAGACCACAGGTATGTTGATTATCTCTTTTGTTAGGGCTTGGTATTTTTTTTTTCCTAACTTTCTAGGCTCAGATAGGTCACATATAGCCCACGCAGAGATGCGCTGCAGCCATGTTTCCCAGTACAGCAGTAAGTCCTTTCTGGTGGAGATTTTGGGGGACAGGATGGCTGCAGAGCTTACCAGGGGCCAGATTCTGCTACCCTTTGAAGGGGTGAGGACTTACGCTGAGTGATTTAATTCATTTCCCCAGTTTTCTCCAGTAACAAGGTACCACGCATTGTGAGCAGAGGTCACCCTAACGAAAGCAGTTGCTATAACTAGCTGTCATCATTCTGAAATGGCAAGCACTGAAAAAAGCTCTCCAGATTGTGGTGGGTTTTTTGCTTCCCTTTTTTTGGCCTCACCCTTTCAGAACGAATAGGTCTTGCCTGTAATCTGTCAGAGGACTGTCAAGCTAAGTTTGGCAAGGTAATGCAGCAGGTCTCTGATTGTACTGGACTATGCCCTCTTTTATAACAGTGAATCTTTCAACCCAGTGCATTTTTTAAGACTATGACACATCATCTTGTCTTTTCTCTTTCAAGGTACTCCATCCATATTTAACGTCCTCTGGAGCTTCATCTGTATCCAATTTTCTCTGCATGTCTTGGTCTAAATAGTTGTCATGTAGCTGCTCTTCACAGGAGTTTTATTCTGTTTCCTGGATTTTCTAGTGTTGGATGTGGTAATTCTTACCTCTAGGAGCAAAAGTTAGCCAGTGGTTTCCATAGAGGTTACAGGAATGATGGTTAATACTCCTGCTCTGTTAATCTAATTGGTTAGTGATGAGTGATGAAGGTAAAATATGCAATTTAATGTTTTAGAGATAATTTGAAATGGAGGATGAACACACTTAAAAAATATAAAGTTAAAAAAAGTGGATGTCTGATGCCCCGTTGTATAGTTGCCAGCCTGTTCCAGAGCTCATTGAACTCTGGGATATGGGGACAGGTAACACGTGAAAGCTGTTAAGGCTGTGATGTTGCTGTTGCCTTGTGGTCTGTCTACAGGGAAGAAAGAAGCATTGGGGGCTCCAGGTATGTGAAAAGCGTTAGCCTCAAATTTGATGCTACAGCTCCTGATTGTCAGGCAAAGACTAGCGAGAACAAAGGAGAAGTTTGACTCTATGACCTGTACCTTTCAGCAATAAGTATGCATTTAATTTTCTGGTGGCTGTTGAGATGAACCTCCATTGAAAACATGGATATTTGCTAACCTTAATGGAGTTGCAGGAGACAGAACTCTGAACGCAGTTTAAAAAGTCCTCTTTACAAGGAATAGCAATCCATTCTAACCTTAACCATACCATGTTGTTGCTTGCATTTTTCCCTTTGAAAAGGAAAGAATCTGATTTTGTAACCTCTACTGCATGAAGACACCTGCGTGGAGTCCTTGTGCTGTATTTTACTGAAAAAGAAACCAAAACGTGACAAGGAAGAAGTTGGTCAGAAGAATCATTAAATCAATGACATCCTATGAAGGTTATTCCCCACTACTTTCGTTGCCCAAGGACAAATAAGAAATAGAGATCTGTTCTTCTGCGCTGTCTAGGGAGGTCAAGATGCACAAGTTCACAGTTGTGCCAGTCGCAGTCCTGCAGATCACTTACTGGTGATGTACCAGAGATGTCTGGCAGACTCCAATTGAGCTAAAGAAGGGAGTAAAGCTGCTCTGTGGAGGTAGGTACGAGGAGGTTAGGCAGTGAGACTTGGATTCCCCTTCACAGCTGAAAGGAAGGAGGATGAAAGGATGAGCTGGCAAAGCAGGCTTCCTGGTGTACTGTATGTGGCTGACACCAATAAATCTGGGAATGTGGGCTATTTAACTGGCTACTAGCCCCTGTCCACATCCTTCCTCTGGATGTGAGGAGGTAAAGGTCTGGTTCGCACTGAGTGAGAGAATTAGCCTGACTGGAGAATCTGATACTGCTACCAAGAAAAAGAAAGTTAAAAATAACCACCATTTAACTTACGGTTTCATTTTTAGCTGGTATATTGCTTTGATGGTGGTATCCTAAATGTCTATCAAAAGGTAGGATAAATTGCCCTCTAGACGTACCAAACTCCTAACTATCACATTGTCTGAATTGCGTCATCAGTAGCACTCTGGTTAATTACTAACATTACAATACCTGTCATATAGCAGCTCATACGTGCACTGTAATAACTATTATAAAGTCTGCCACTGCAACTCCAGGCACACTATGCTCATATCGGAACTTATTAATAAGTTTAAAGAAAATTCGAGTCATTTGGAGCAGACATTTTGTGCTAGCTGCAGAGGAATTTCTAATGAACTGTTTCCTGATGAGACTGGAAGGCTTCTAACAAACAGAACTTGATGTTCACACTCGCTGACATAATTTTAAAACTCTCCACTTCCCTCGCTAAGCATCTCTTTTCTGTCATCTGGGCAATGGAGAGCACTGCTGTGGTAACGTTTGTCTTCGTTACTCTTCTCCTAAGTGAATTTTCTGGTACTTGTCTCATCTTATTCCAGCTTTTTTTGATATGTGAATGGAGAGGTCCAGGAAAGCCCGGGACACGGATCTTCGGTCAAGCACATGCTCTGACAATTTTGGCACTGTCAGTAGTAATGTAAACCACCTATCCTTTTCCACCAGTCCATCCTAATTCACTGCTTGACTGACTTCAATTCCCATTCTCCACCCTCTGTTGAGGTTGTCAGTAGGACTCTGCTTTAACACTGGTTGATTTTATTCTCATTTTGTGGCCAAGTCTGAAGTTCAAGAAGATTCCCTTTTGTTTTGTAATGATAGCAAAAAATGCTTGGATGACTGGGTTGTAGAACCAGAAGATAACGTGACAATGTGCAACAACACTAACAAGACGTTTGTTGTTGGCCTAACAACATCTGAGCCTCTGTTTCACCCTTCCAGTCTGTCTTTATCATAGAATCATATGGGATTGGAAGGGACCTCTAGAGATCACCCAGTTCAACCCCTCCACCAGAGCGAGTCTACCTATAGTAGGTTGCACAGGAATGTGTCCAGGCAGGTTTTGAATGTCTCCAGAGAAGGAGACTCCACCACCTCCCTGGGCAGCTTGTTCCAGGGCTGTACCACTCTCACAGTAAAGAAGTTCCTCCTCATGTTTAGGTGGAACTTCTTATACTCAAGTTTGTGCCCATTTCCTCTTGTCCTGTCCCTGGGCACCACTGAAAAAAGACTGGCCCCATCCTCCTGACACCCACCCTTGAAGTATTTTTAAGCATTGATTAGATTTCCCATAAGCCTTCTCTTCTCCAGACTAAAAAGACCTAAGTCCCTCAGACTTTCCTTGTACGAGAGATGTTCTAGTTCCCTCATCATCTTTGTAGCCCTCTGCTGTCCCCTCTCCAGCAGTTCCCTGTCCTTCTTGAACTGGGGAGCCCAGAACTGGACCCAGTGCTCCAGATGGGATCTCCCCAGGGCAGAGTAGAGGGGGCAGGATGACCTCCCTCCACCTGCTGGTCACACTCTTCCTGATGCCCCCCAGGATGCCATTGGCCTTCTTGGCCACAAGGGCACACTGCTGGCTCATGGTCATCCTGGTGTCTACCAGGACTCCCAGGTCTTTCTCCTCAGAGCTGTTCTCCAGCAGGTCAGCCCCAACCTGTCCTGGTGCAGGGGGTTATTCCTCCCCAGATGCAGCACCCCATGCTAGCCCTTGTTAAATTTCATTAGGTTCCTCTCTGCCCATCTCTCCAGCCTGTCCAGGTCTCGCTGTATGGCAGCACAGCCTTCTGGGATGTCAGCCACCCCTCCTAGTTTTGTGGCATCAGCAAAATTTGCTGAGGGTACACTCCATCCCTTCGTCCAGGTCATTGATGAATGGTATAACATAGCATTTCTGTTTCTCTTATTCCTATCAGAGATGCAAAGTCAGATGTATTTTTTTCTTGCAAAGATCTGAAAACCCTTGGGAGACCAACTTGGGAGGCTAATTTGGACACTGAACAAGGAGCTTCTTAGAGCCATCCAGAGCAACCATTAGGCCAGTGTGTCCACAGCACTCCACGGAACCCCAAATCCAGCAAAGATGGTGGAGAAGGAATGATAAAAGCTTAGCAAGTCTCAATATGTCTTTTACTTGACCTAACTCAATGTCTTTCTACTTTCTGTTAATGAGTTCTGGGTTAATACAAAAGAAGAAACAGTAATGTGGGTGCGGAGAAAACTCCAAATGTCCTTCGGTTGCAGTGATTGAGTACTCAAGCCTGTTTAAGATGAGGTTGTTTCTACATAGCATCTATTATATGCTCCAATAATAGAGCAAATACAGTTGCATTATTGTGGTTATGTGTCTGGGTGAAACAGTGCTGTCACGATTAGCTCAGGAACATATAATTTTAATTTAGAGCATGGATTTACTGAACCTGGGATGAAGCTAGGGGGTTACCTCCACACTGCTTTATCGCGTCGTACGGCCGTTGTGTTGGGCTCTGGCTCCAAGCTGTAGCACCTTCGGGCTACAATCTCTCCTCCTGCCCCTGCTTGAGCAAAGCTTGCCTTAAGCAAAGCAAGGCACTGTTGTTAATGTAGCTGCCTATTGATGCTGATGACGAGTAGTTTATTCAGTAGAGGGTATGCAGAGTGGCACGGAGGTTTGGTCTGCTTTCAGCATCCCATCCATCAGCTGAGCACTGCATAAGCAATGCTCTAACACTTACTAAATTTAGAGTTGTTGGGATTTTTTTAGACAACTTCATTTGTTTTGGTGGCTCCCAGAAAACATGTGCTTTCTCTCCTGCCAAGAACACAACCACTCCGTTTTTGTTTACTTGCACCTCTTTGGGAGGGGGAAAGGGCAGGACAGAATTGCATTCTTAGGCAGAAATGTGAGAAAGATAGAAACCTGCTCAGTGGACCCTATAGACATTTGCCTCTCCTAAGGCCACAGAGTTGTGGGGTAACACTTTTAGAAGGTCTGAATACATCTGTCTCTTGCTGACTTGACTTCAAGATGATAGAGTCATAGAATGGTTGGAGTTAGAAGGGACCTTAAAGAGAAGTTTCCAAAAACTGCAGAATAGAAATACTTGGAACCCGGCTGTAGAGCTGTACCTTGCCAAGCCAGGGAGAAGGGGATCAGAGCATGAGAGCCTTTCCTGTGACTTGGGAGGGGGCTGAGCTGGGTCCTCTGTCTTAGGACAAGGACACCCAAGTTACTCAGTGAGTGCTTTGCACTAGGGATATTCTTCTTCCCATGTCTCTCTCTTTCTTTGTGTGCTTTCCTTTTTTTTTTTTTTTTCTTTTGTTTCAGTCAGAGATGAACAGAAGACCAGCACAACTTCCCAGGCAAGCAAAACCTTTGCATGTATCTATCTACAAGAAGGTACCTGCACGTGAACCTGCTGTGCCAGCCCCGGAGCCAGCGGCTGTGCCAGCTGCTCGGCCACCCTCTGACAGCCCTTCTCTCTCCTCAGGCCCGTCTGGACCAGCAGATGTTCCCTTCCCAGTTTGTTAGCTGGGCACGGCAAAGTGGGGAGGGAGAGAGGTGGTATCATCTCTGACAGCTCTCCACCGCTGTCTCTTCTGTCAGGACAACAGGAGGAGCTGCACGTATGGAATCAGGCTTTGAATCTTTGAATCTACCTGTCCTTTTTCTGCCTCGAGATGGATGTTAGCTAGCTAAGGTCTAGGAGGCAAAGTTGCTGTTGGGAGTGCTGTGAGCAAGGAGAGTTTGTGGATTTCCTTCCATGTGCCAGAGCAAACAACCAGATCACTACTCATCCCGCCTTCTCATCATTTTTCTGTCCCTTTATTACGTGTTTTGTAGGTTCCTCAAGTGGCTCACCTTCAGTTACATAGCTTGATGGCGTGGCATTATGGTCTGGCTGCAAGTGCTTCCCACCTCGAGGGTTTGCCCTCCTCAGTTTGATTCTCAGTGAGGCTGTGTGATCACACTCTCAGAGTATGCAACCCACCCCCTACCTACAGACTCTTTGCCAACATCCGTCCTATCCGACAGAGGTGTGTCTGTTTCAAAGAACAACATTTTCTACAAGGTTTATGGGAGTAAGTGTCTGGGTGGAGGAGAGCAGCACATCCTCAGAGAAGAGGCAATACTCTTGTGCTACACAGAGAGTCACTAACAGACTCTGGAAACCCTGTTCATGGGAATTACTTTTAGAGGGCAATCATTCCCATTTAGGCATGGGAGGCAGTGTCCTAATGACATGCTTATTTTCTTCTGCATCTATTTATATTGTAGATTATAGTGGTTATTGTTTGGTTTGGTGTTGCAGAGGTGAAAGCGCACATTTTTCAGTGCTGTTCAAAACCAAACACTTAAGGCAAAGCGAGTATGGGCTAAAGCAATACAGCCCTTGCACAGCTCCCTGCAAAGGCCAGTTTGGTTTAAGGGAGGATTTGGGTTGTGTTTGGTGTCTCTTATCTAAACACAGGAACAATCTCCAAAGGAGCCCATGGACTAAGACGCGTGTATCACTGGGATAAGCCTGAATTCAAAAGCTTGTTGATAGGACCTTCTTGCCTCTGTTATCTGACCATTCACCAAACAGCTGGTTTTACTTTTGCTGTAGAATATAAGGTGATTTACTGCATTGTGGGTTAGTATCTCTTTGACCTCTCAGGTCATCAAAGATCACTACCAGCATCTTTGGATTATATAGATGAACCAGGGAGCGTACGAGGCTCCTGATGGCTGGTGCTGCAGAGCAGCCAAGCATTAAATAAGAGATTAATGTGGGTTCCCGTAATCTGGATCAACAGACAAGAATGTAAAGCTGGCTTTCTCTCTGAGTGCTTTGAACATTATGAGCTGTCATTAGTTTCTCCATCTGCCTGAACTACCCCCATGGGATCTGCAGCTCCCCCGTCCTCCTCCCTGCTGTTCCCCTGTCCTCTGGCCAAGCTCTGATTCTCACGCTGTGCCGTGCAGGATCATGTCTACCCCGAATTAAAAGTGCTCAGGCCCAGCATCAGGACATGAAGGTGAGGAGAGAGGAGGTGAGCAGGGCAGAGGTTGTGTTTCACTCCTGGCATCCATGTCAGACTGTTCTGTGCCTCTGATGCCATGTTTTTTTCTTCCCTTGCCTCGCTGGGGAGATATGACACAGCGGGTGCTCCACCAATGGCATCTCTGGGAAGGCTGAGGTGGCCCCAGGGGTGTCTGATCCAGCTGGGGCCCAGGACCCACAGGGGAGGTGAGAGCAATGGGGAAATGAACTATGACTACAGCAGTGCTCCGTAGCAGCTCAAAAGCAGCAGATTTTCCTTTTCACATGGCTGCAGACACAATGTATGCCTTTCCCTTTGCTAAAATGAACAGAGAAACAAACAAACGCTGGAGATTTTATGTTTTCCTAGAGCAACATAATTCCATTTTCCAGTAGAAGAATATGTAATTCCTAGAATTTTCAACCAGCTGTGCTGCTGCCTGTTATTTCCAATTTCCTTCCCATGATGTGGTGTGCACCAGTGGTGCACTCTGAAGATGTGCTTTCATCAACTCCTTAATGCAGGTGAGGATATCTCACTGTAAATTACCCAGGCTTTTTGCAATTTGTCTTTAGGAAATGATCTGTACTCTTTTTACATGTGGCCCTCAGCTGCAAAACCCTCTTAAATCTTTGTCAAATAGGTAATAATGAAGGGAATACATTTTTATGCAGTATGGATCTTCTGACTGCAGCACACAGCAATCTCTTACCCTCCAATGTTCTTGTAGTACATTGAGCTGTCAATCATCAAATGACCTGAAGAGAAAAGAGGAGACAAAAAAGCTGAAGAAAATTCTGGTGCTTGAGTAAAAATAGCTGGATTTAGCCAACAGAGCTCTAATAATGTTTCGTATCCTAATAAAGATTATTGCAAAATATGCTTAATGGCAAACTAAATTAGCAGTACACGCTTAATTTGGACCTGGTAAAACGGATGTTTATTCAGAAGACACAACCCTGCATTGAAAATTTCACATGCAACAGAATCTCCCTTCCAAGCTACGTATAGAGGTGCACAGATACACCTATATACTTATCCATTATACAGCCTTCGTGTCACCTTAGCCATTGTGGCTGCTGTGGTGTTACCAGGATAACAACCAGTTGTCACCAGTGTGTGCATGATGTGCAGATCTGCACAGGGGGCTGGGCATTGAACCCATGAACGAGTGTTCCCTTCACTTGAAGATGTTCAGGTTGGATATTAGGAAAAATGTTTCCATGGAAAGGGTTCTTAAGCCTTGGTCTGGGCTGCCCGGGGCAGTGGTTGAGGCCCCATCCCTGGAGGTATTCAAAAGCCAGGTTAACCTGGTGCTTAGAGACATGGTTTAGTGATGGTTTTGATCAGAGTGAGGTTGATGGTTGGAATAGATGATCTGAAAGGTCCCTTCCAACCCGGACAATTCTGTGATTCTACTGTTCTTCAGGTGGGAAAGGCACCAAAGGGGGTGGGCAGGGAGGTAACAGCAATAAGAATGTTTGTTGGTGTTGATGAACTGGTGGCTACTGAGGACTGCAGCTGCTGAAATCATGAGGGCTGCCACACGCTGGTGAATATTGGGGTTTTGGCAAAAACGCAAAGCAGCCAGAAGCTTTACAGTGAAATGATGAGAGTCGGCATGGATGTGCCTTCTTCTGACAGAGGATAGATTGTATTAGACAGAGGTAGTAGATAGATAGAGGTATTGTAACCGGGCTGCATTTCCAAGCCCCAACCTAAAGACAGCCTTCATCTTCAAGCTGTCCAAGAAGGGCTTCTGCAGCACTGATTTTGACCAGTGAGCGAGGCAAGTGTCGGGTGTTGAAACATCACTGAGCACGTTGTTGGTCTTGGCTCGAGTAGCATTCAAGGTCTCCTACTATTAGGATGAAGGGTCATCCCACATCTTTCATGCCCTATTGGGAACTACACTGAAGCAGCTGTGTTTCTGTGAAGATGAGCTGACCACAGAGCTCCAGACACTATCTTGTGATGAATACAGCATTTTCTGAGCGTCCGTAGGAGCCAAAGAACCTCTACATCCCACGCACAATCCTGTGTTGAAAGAATTTACCCTCTGTCATCTAAATCAACCTGATGCCCTCTTTCACAGACAGCTTTCAAGTCATATTGCAGATGTGGCCAGTAAAAAGGAAGATTGGTGGGTTCAGACTTCAGGTCTGCCAGTAAGGTACACCAGTGAGACTTCATTTTTCTCTTCTCAAAGTGTAATATAAAGTATTTCTTACTCACATGCAATATTTAATACATAACTCACTGTTGTTTGTACATATGTCAATAACCCTTTAGATTCCCAAAACTGAAATACATCTTGTTTTTTCTGAAAATGTGTGCCGTTGACCATATTTTTGTATTGCAGGATGCCTCTGAAGGCTTAGGGCTGTGGAAAATCTGATTTCTCTGTTAAAATAAGAAATCACTGAAGCAAGTGACGTGAAAGTGCACACGTTATTACCCAGGCATGGAAACATGGAAGGAAAATATTAGCTCATATTTTGACTCTTGTGGAGCAGTCTGCCTGTAGTTGCCTTCTCTTTTCTCGTGTACCTGACTCATCTGTAAGTACAAAGTTAATTGCTGTCTTTATATGGACAAGCCTCAGATCAATCTCTCTGTTCCAGACCCATCTGCTTGTGTCCAAATGAAATCTCAGCCTGTCTGTCTGGCATTTCCTCTTGATGTGTCATCCCCAGCTCGAGTTCAAGAAAGCTAAAACTCAGCTGTTCATCCTTGATCACAACTCTTAGCTGTTAATCAACAATCTCTCCCCCTTTTGGGGCAGCTCTGCTGTTCGTTAAGCTGCCCGTTTCTTAGATTTTTCCAAATGCTTTGGGGCTACTGCTTCTTTACATATAGGAGATACTCCTTAAGCATCAAAAAACCCCCCCAAAACAGTCTGATCTTTTGTTGCATCCCTCAATAAAACCCTCATTTTCTGGGAGGCCAAAAAAAAAACCAACCAAACCTCCAAAAAAGTAACAAGTACCTCATGAGTATCTAAAATATCAAGACTTTTGACTTGCTCTTGCTTTCCTAAACTGAGGCTTAGATTATTCAGAATTTTTCTGAAATTTTTTTGGTCTTGCTATTTGAGCAAGAAGCTGGCACTTGTAAAAGCAATGTGATTGGGAATGGAGAACAGTCCCCCCCATTTTCAATGTAAATTCACCTCCTATTAGAATAACAATAGTTGAAATTCTCCCCCTCCTCAAAGAGCTCCCATTGCAACAGCTTAACGGCAACAAAAGCAAAAATCAGAGTGGATGAAACATCAGCCTCCCATCTGAAACCAGTCCTTCAGATCTCTGTGTATGGCTGTGATTTGGCACCCTTCTCTGGCTGGGCAAGAGCGCTGAGCAGTTGTATTAGATCTGTGTCGCGTGCCTCCGAATTTGTATGGTTTGGTTTTTTTTTTTTTTTTTTTCCCCTTGTATGGGGCTTTGCGGCTGCAGCTACAATTTGCAAAGATCAGTGTTTTCTAATTCATTAATTTGCTTGTTACTGTTACCATGGCGCTTTTATTTGGCAGGCAGGGAGCACTCTTAACAAGTGCACCGAAGTCAAGCTGGAATTAATTTCTGCTTTCTCTGTCTCTTTCCCTTGCCCCTCCAGCGGGGAGGTGTGGAAGGAACCAGCCAGGGGTATTTCTTCCAATGTGATGGGAAGTCACTGAAGCTGGACAAGGCGGGACATGCCTGTAGACCTGCTTTTCACCGAGACATCTCCCATCCCACAGCCAGCACCTCCTGGGGCAAGGAGGAGGATGAACCTTCCTGCACTGACCCAATCCTGATGACCTGGGCTGATGGAGAGGGAAGGCACAGCAGAGGTGGCAAAGAATGCGTCCGTGAGGCATGGCAGAAAGGTGTGAGGCTGACCTGGAAAGCAGAGAGGTGCCCCAGTGGGTGCCAACCCAGCATGGGAGGTAGACACAAGCCCCTGACACCAGTCTGTGTGGTTTTCGGGTCTGGGGTGGCTCCCTGTGAGCCTATGGAAAGGTAATTAGACAACCTGGCTAAGAAACCTGTTTCCTTGCTACTCCTGACATTCGAGCATTTACCCTTTCCAAAGGTTATTTTACTAAAATGCTTTATGAATACTGATTTTTCCAATTACGGGACTAAATAAGATGTAATGCTGTCATACTAGCAGAGCTAAAATACCCGCTGGTGAGCACACAACAACAGGTCTAAATCCCGCACCAGATGTTTGTGGATGGTGTATACTGTGCCCAGGAGCTGTGACTTTCAAGGAGAGATAGCTGCTGTTCCTTGGGTTTCAGCCTAATTAGAGCTACCACAGAGCAAATGTGGGTGGATCAGGTCTTTAGGGCAGGTCTGCTGGTGCGTGTGTATGTGCAGGTTCAACCCCTGGTCACAGTGGGCCTTGTGGTTGCCCTGACTCCCACCAGCAGACAGGAATCCAAGTTGATTTCAAGAGGGCCACATCAGATTCAAACTGTGCTGTGGACATTGAGGCATGGGTCCCCAAAAGCACAATGGAACTGGGAGGGCAAACCCAAGCCCTCTCTAAAGACTTAGCTCAGCCAATGAGATGGATTCAGGAGGATCAGAGAATCCTTCTCCTTGGCAGAGTCACTGCTGCAGTGGGTAGCTCTGTTTGGGCGGAGGCCAGGAGGTACCAGAGATGTTTGTCCTCCTTGGCATCCTGGAAAATATTGCCCAACCACTTCTCTACAGCCAGGGTGGATGTAGGCTGTAAAACCCTCTCCTCCCTGGGAACGTGTAAGAAGTGAGACCAGTCTGCCCAGAGGTGACTTGGGAGATTCATTCAGTGGGGCTGAAGGCAAGGCAAGGACCACTCTTCGCATGCCTCAGTTCAGAGGTGGCTGATGAAGTTTCTGTCCAGGTGACAGTGGTCACATTTAAAGCAATTTGAACTAACTTTGATAGTAAGATTTTGTGACGAGGTATTAGATGTTTTGCAAAATTGTCGTATATCATAGTTGCTCTCTTGCTGTCATCCATACCATTTTTTTGTATTCCCTTATATCTACCCAGTGTCCCATTTGCCTGGTGTCCTCCTTCCTTTCCTTCCTTCCATTTTCTAAGACTTGCCTTGTTTTTCTAAGTGTGAGATTCTCTCCCCCTCTCTTCTGCCTCCCTCATTTTGTTGTAAGACAGTGAAAGAATAACAATTATGATATACCTCAACAAATCGACTTGATCAATAAATGTTAATAGAAATTATTAAATACGCAGAGCTTGTTGCGAAGTCAGCTCCACATCTTGTAGCACAACCCTTAATTATGTAAATAATCACCCCACAAATAGTCCCACTGGGTTTGACAGCAGTACATGGAAAAGGGACGATTTCTCATTAAACATTTAAAATTGGGCCCAATGCACAACATAATGAACCTAGATTATGGTAATGATGCCTACCAAGATAAAAATAGGAGAGGTGGTTGGCAGAGGAAAGAAAAATGCTGAATATTTGTCCCATTAACAGTCTGAACCAGTTTGAGTCTTAAAATGAGGGCAAGGAGAGACAGCACTTGTACAAACTTTTCCTTGGGGGATCAGCTTTAGGTTTTCTTGGTCATTAATTCAACTACTAGTAGTATCTCTGCTTCTATTATGGATAATGCCATGTGAATATTTACTGTACAGGTTCCCATTTTCAGTTTAGTTCCTATGACGAGATCTCTATTCCAATTCCACCTATTTATTGCTGTTAAAAACCCCAAATGAACAGTGTAGGTAACCGAAGCCTCCCATTAAGAAGCTAGCAGCACAACCCTTTCTCTTGCAAATCTGATTTTCTTGATAACAATCTCCACTCTGCAGCCTCTTTCTTCGGAAAAATTCTTTTGAGAGGCGGAGATGGACCAGAGAATGACAACTCTGAAAAGAGTTTTCACTTTAATATCTCATTGAAACAGGGATTGTGAAGTTACGTGATCCTCAGTTAATTCACTGAGTTTTCCAGCGTCACTGGGCGAGTCTCATGGTGTGTCGTCTAGCCAAGGTAATTAGTTCTATGTGCAGGGAACGAATACAAGAATGTGAAATCCAAGCTCTAAGAGAAGTGCAGAATCAGTGCGAAAGGGAGCGGTGGAGATATATTATTTCCCTGGCCTGTACTACTTCAAACAGCACGGAATAAATTGACTGATGGCAAGAAATGCAAAACTTAAAATGGGACAGCCTCATGGTATCCCAGAGCTCAGATGGGGCAGAGCAAGTGTCTTGCCTTGGTTTCTTTCACACCTTCTTGACCACTTGAATGCTTGGTTCTTCTTTCAGATGAAGCTCTGTTATCCCTTTTAAAGTGAGTCTTCAGCTCTGTGGTTATTGAATTACTGCATTGCCTTGCGTTGCGAAACAGGGAAGGTCTTCTCTCTTCTGATTTCTGCTCACCCTTCCTGGAGGTCATTTCATCCCCTCCAGCAAGCCAAGTGACTGCACTGTGGCAGATGCCAACTGGCAGCCCCAGGAAGAGCAAGTTTCCTTTTCCTATTGGACTGGCTTGGCTTCCCCTACGGAGCTTGCTCAAGGTCCAGCAGGTGCAAAACTTGTTAAACTGAGGATGCACAACACAGTGCAGTGGTTTGGATCCGACAGCCAGAGTCAATGTGAAAGTTTTACCAGGATTTTGTCTGAGCCGAAGAACATGAAATTGAAAGGGAGGTATTAACAGGTATTAGGATTATTACAATAATAATTAGAATTATTGGAAGCCCCATACAAAAGAAATGAATTCACACTATACCAAAGATTGCTTTTTAATCAAACTGGTTTTCAGTAACAATGATCAAAAATGTATCACAAAGCAAAAGATGTGAATCTGATCGTTGTATAAGTACCATACATAAATTTCAGTCATTGGAAGCTGCCAAGTTTCCTTAGTATTCAAAGTATTCACAGCACATTCCAGAGAAATAAAGGTTTCTATTTATTTTTTTTATCCCTTGCTCTGTAAGTCTGACTTTCTTCTCGTTTGTGCAGGTCCATGTCAGCTGCAGTCAGAAAGCCTGTGTTTCATTCAGAAGCACGTAGTAAAGTAGATGTATTAAATGCACATGATGCTATAAGCTTTTGTCATGCCCAGCCTGTTTGCATTAGCTTGCACTCTCCTCTCCATGGTGAAATCATTTATTGACTGCACATAGATAGATTGTAAATATCTAATGCATTCTGCACTAATGTATATCTTCAGTGATCTCATTTGTTCCCGCAAGCACCTTAAGGAAAACAAGGACACAATTTGAGCTACAGTTTGATTGTGACTGAGTGATGCAAAGTGATCAAATTTTAAACTACCAAACGTTCATGCAAGGGAGGCAGACAATCAGCCCTAAATTGGTCCTTTCCTGTGATCTTGCCTGTCAAGGTTAATCTTAGACCAAATGTTTAGTTGTTGTCCCTCATCTTTCAAATGACATGTGCTTTCTCTGAAGGAGAAGAGGCCGATCGTGTTGTGCCCCACAGCAAGTTATGAAGTTGGGTCCCTGGAAGGGTCCAGGGAACTGGAGACTTGGAAACTTCAAGGTGAGTAGCTGGTTTTGCATTTTCGTCAATGTCTTGGTCATTTGAGACATCACTTTATCGCCCTTGCTTTTTTAATTTCCTCTGGTCTCCCTCTATTTCTCTTACATAAAAGCGAAAGAAAAGGGTCACAAAGGGCCACAGCTCAGGTTTTCCATGAGGCGGGTTGGATTAACAGGACAAATGAAAGAGCTCTGCGCCTAGTTCATCCTCTCCATAAACAGCTGAAAATTAAATCACACATATTCTTGGTTTTCAACAGCCAAACCTGAAATGATAGAATCCCATCGTGCCTAGTTTGTTTACTGGTGCACAGGACACAATGTGTGGAGGTCACGTTGCAAACATTTTCCTTGAAACAGATGCATATCACACACTCACTCAGCGGAGAGATGGAAAATTAGCGTTTGAATATAACAATGTCTTGTATTTCATGTAACCCGACCCTGCAGAGAGATTCCTCTCTGTATTTCAACAGGCTGCAGGTCTGATTATTATTACTAGAGGCTGTCATGTGTTCATGGATCTGCACCTACTTATCAGAATGAAAGAAGGGGACCGTCTTCAGCTTCCTTTTTTTTTTTAGCCCCATGTTATGGATCACAGTGACAGGGATGTGACTGCAATATCTGGAAGAATAAAGTCAGATCTTGCTAGCAACAGGTCGCTGGGGATGGGATGCTGTGTTGCCAAGAGGTTTTATGAACAAATTCAAGAAAGTTTTAAGAGTCGATGGGAGGTGCAAATATTTAATAAAGATCCATGTCTGACCAACAGCATGAACTGAGCACATAGAGAAAAATCATATGTTACACTTAAGATCCTAAATGCAGTGTTTACCTACGACATGTCAGCGTGCAAGATGTTTATTTGCCATTTGTATGCAAACATATGATAGAACACTCGGGTGAAAGCTCATATGGTCACGGTTCGATTGATGTTAGTCCTGGGTCTCTAAATCCTGTGAATAAAACAGGTTACATATAATTTCTGTTTAAGTATTTTTGTTGTTGCCCCACGAAACAACATCTAATAGCCAGTGGGCTTATTTGGGCTATCTCCTATATTCGAGATATATAGTGGCCAATGAAGTATATTTATGGGTAAAAATGCAATCATAGCCTGACATCGCTTCCCTGGGGTCAGCACGGCTTCATGGTCTGCAATGTTCATTCTTCCTTCCTTGCAGGAGTGAAAAACAAAGTGCTGTGCAGTGGCTTCTTGCTGCTCATGTCATAGTTACCACTGTTGTTTTTGCCCCATTTGCACAAATGAAGACAAATCCCAACTACTAAGGAAAGGCAAGTTAATTCTGTATTTTCTTTTTTGATATTTAGAAACATCTTTATGAACATGGACATCAGTTAGCCTGATAAGGTAGGCAGAAGATATGATAAGCACGGTAATTCACAATCATCTTTTTTCAGTCATGTTTTCAAAGATTTCTCTTGGTGCGAACCTGAAACATCTCCCATTTCAAAGGTTTTGGATAAAGGTCTAGTCATGATGTCAGAAGTGTGTGGGTGTTCCAGGGAACCAACACAATTCCAAGGACAGACATTAAAACACGTTTTTAACTATGTGGGACCTGCTTCCCCACTCCCATATGTTTAGTAGATCAATATTAGCTCCCCTACAGTCAATAGAGCTCACTGATGTAAAACTGCTGTGTGCATGTTCCTAATGATTCATAGTCTTGAAGCCCGGCCAGTTCTATAATTCAACCCTCACAAAGGCAAACAACCTCCTGCCAATCTGCCCTTTTTTCTCTCATCCTGTTATTTGTTAGGCGTCTGGAGTCCATTAGCTGGCTTACTATGGTATTAATAAGTGGCATAATTATTCATAGCCAGATCTGCTGATAAGAAATCAAATGCTCTGGTAAACAACTGACTGCTTTTTTTTTCCATGACATCAACAACAAAGTCAAATGGGGTACTGGAAAAAGGATAATTCTCAGGATCATGTTAAAAGATTACATAGTTATGTAGGGGAGGGGAAAAGCTGTTTTCAAAGCACTGATCAGGAATGTTCTGTGTCATTTCCAGCAGACACACAGCACCATGTCTTCTGCTCACACCAGGAACATATAGACTCTTATGGCTGATCATATAGACTCTTATGGCTGATCACTACACGCCATGTCTGTCCACCTTTAAGAAATGGATGGGTTTCATGGTGTAGTTCTCCAAAATTAATTTTTTTCAACCCTTTCCCCAGATGGCAAATTTATCTCTGAAAGAATTACGGTCATGCTTCTTTGTGCCTGTCTCCTTCAGCTAAAAGATTAAGTCAGGGGTAGCTCCATTATCATAGATTACCAAGGGAACCTGTCTAAACCCACCGTCTTTTCCTTCATAAAACCAGTGCCTCAGGGTACAGGACAGTGCAAGTGTCTATTGGATTATCCTGCCCCTCTGCTCTGCCCTGGGGAGGTCCCATCTGGAGCACTGGGTCCAGTTCTGGGCTCCCCAGTTCCAGAAGGACAGGGAACTGCTGGAGAGGGGACAGCAGAGGGCTACAAAGATGATGAGGGGCCTGGAGCATCTCTCTTAGGAGGAAAGGCTGAGGGACTTGGGTCTTTTTAGTCTTGAGAAGAGAAGGCTGAGGGGGGATCTGATCAACACCTATAAATACTTCAAGGGTGGGTGTCAGGAGGATGGGGCCAGTCTTTTTTCAGTGGTGCCCAGGGACAGGACAAGAGGAAATGGGCACAAACTTGAATCTAAGAAGTTCCACCTAAACATGAGGAGGAGCTTCTTTTCTGTGAGGGTGGCAGAGCCCTGGCAGAGGCTGCCCAGAGAGGTGGTGGAGTCTCCTTCTCTGGAGACATTCAAACCCTCCTGGACATGTTCCTGTGGGACCTGCTCTGGGTGGACCTGCTTTGGCAGGGGGTTGGACTAGATGATCTCCAGAGGTCCCTTCCAACCCCATAGCATTCTGTGATTCTGTGATTTGATAGTTTCTGGTACTTTGCTTCCACTCCACTTTTGCGAGTGCTCGCTGACGTTCACCATCCAGGAGAGTGGGTTTTGTGGAAGCTCTTTGCGTGTTACACACAGGGCTACTTCTCAGTGCTCTTTGCTCATGTGCCAGTCACATCGGCAAGGGTGCAAGCCCAAGTCAGAGTATGTGTGTTTTACATTATATGTGTGGTTTAGATTATTGTGATTCCTCTGGCGTCATTAGGGTTGCTCTGCATTGAACATCCCTGTGATACCAAAACCTTCCTCTCTTCCCCTCCCCTTCCCAGTGTCTGGCTGACTAATGACCAATTTTGAGGTTGAGATTAACTGTGATTAGACAATTGAAAACTCTGACTAGTGCTGCAGACACTTGGGCTACACTTCTTGACAAAGTAAGTACCGTTTTTAAGGCTTAAAATAATTTCCACTCCTTGTTCCTGGGTAGCACAATTGCTGCTTTTTGTTTCTTTGAAGTACACTCAATAACTTAGTGCAAGGATGTTTGTAATGAAAGGCCTCTCAGAGACTTTCAGTGGTCCATTCCCATTTTATATTTCAGTCTAGTAACAATGATTTTCAACAATGGTTCAGAGAGGTTAAGTTCAGACGTGACCCTTACACTGTCTCCCACATTTTCCCAGTTCTTCCCGGTCTTGCAGGGTTGTAGTCCTCTTGACATTAGTAGCTTCAGTGCTGGGTGAAGATTATTTTCTAAGTCATCTCTTTCTCAGACTGAAACTCTGCCATTCTTCTCGTATCTTGTCCAAATGGTCAGTTACCCTTGCTCCTCAAGACATGGGCTTTATCTGGTCTGAATTTGTCTCATTCACCTTAGAATCCTTGGTGCTTTTTTATGTCTTTCTTGGACTAAAGACCTTGACACTGGCCTTAGCCTTGCTCTCTGAAGGTAATAAGACCAGGTGAACAAATTACCCAGAAAACACCCTTTTATGATGAGTTTCTGAATAGTCACCTGACTAGAAGTCGTTTTTAATGTGTCTGGCATAATATTCGATGCCCTTTCTGGCATCAGGTTTTTCAGCACCTGAGTTGTAACTAGTTCTGTTGCTGGTGTTCATCTTATCTGTGTCACCTGCACAGGTAACACAATCTCCCTTACAGTGGGCCACATATTTATGTTTTTTAACGTATTCTAGGATCTTTTTCTCTTTAAATCCCTACAGCATCCCGCTGAAGCTTCTTTTGTGCTGTACAGATTACGTACTTTTCAGGATGTGACTGTCCTGTTCTGAAGGTCTGTGTTGACTCTATTCAGAACAAAAAATGCCTCTGTTCATCTGAAGGGAGAGAACTTGCATCTGCGGGCACCAGAGCAGAGTGGGTTTGAATGGGTTGGCTTAGGAGCAGATCACCTCCTTGTGGGTGCCTTTTCCCATGACCTTCCAAAAAGATTGGAGCTGTATCCGTCTAGCTCTGAACAGGAACTTCAGCATCAATATCAGCAGTTCTTAATGCAATTTCTGCTGTACTGAACGTACTCTGAAAATTCTTTTCCTCCAGTCCCAACAGTCCTAGATCTTTCCCCAATATCTTCAACATAAGCTCCAAGTTTTCATGTGTAGAAAATAAAAAAGAAAAATTAAAGACACTAAGGAAAAATGTAGCACCTACTTTTATGTGTGGTAACTTGATCCTTATAAATTTCTATTGGTTTCTATTTTTCTTTCTTGATTTTAATATCAGCAAGTACATTCGTTATCAGAGAACCAGGAAGAGCATTTAACAAAGGATTGTTTTCACATCTTTGCCCTAGGTTCCCTCCAGAGACAGAACCAGGGATTTGATGGTGTCTTTGGGCTCGCATCCTTTTGCCCAGGACATATCACCTCACACAGAAGTGACTTGGAAACTCATTCTCCTTTACTGCCAGTCTGTACAGCATCACCTTCATCCTGGCTGTAGCATCTCCTTAGGTGGGCATATATGCACATCACTGGATCCATTATATTTTTCTTTAAGGAATATGTGTGTAGGTATTCATCTTAGAACTTCAGATTATTAATGGTTGTGTTTCATTTATATAGCTCTCATTGTCTTGAAATGTTAAGTTTTCTTCCAAATGTATCATTCTCTGTCCCTTCCTTCTCTTCCTCCTCTTCCTCCTCCATCACAGTTTTTTTTTTTAAAATGGTTCTTAATCCATCATGTTTAACCTGGTCCTTAATTCTTCCCAACTCTAAAACATAGGGGGTGAGAGGTAGGATCATGTTCTCCTTGGGAGTCTTCGGTGGAACCGGGATTAAGACCCGTTTAGTCCGACCTCCATCCTGCCGTCAGCTCTTGGCAGTTAAACATTTTTTCCCACAAAAACTCACTCACTGTGGACGAAGGCCATCATTTAAAAAGGAGGATGGAGTGTAGACATTTCGTTTACTCCTCTGAGATTCCACTGTTTTCTTCAAGAAAACAGACGCCGTTGCAGACGTTATTTCCCTCCCAGTTGTTCCAAGGGTGATCGACGCTGAAGTACTACGGGGACTTGCAAAAAAGACACGAGCTTTTCTGTCGGCTTTTCCGTGGTATTGATTTAACGAAAGATGCCTGTCAAGTGGGAGGGTGTGTGGGTGGGCCGGCACAGGGTGACTTTCCTGGGCAGGCATATCCCAGCGTTTCTGAGGCGGGTTTCGGCAGCTCGCCTCTGTCTATGAAAAGCAAGGCAGAACAAAAGGGCAGGTGGCATGCCCCGTGCAAGGCCAGTAAGGCTGAGAATAACAAAAAAATACATGAATTGCATGTGTTTAGTTTGCAATGTTGTGGCAATTTGAGTGCGAAAGCTTAATGGTTTTTACCATAACATCAGATATTATTTTTTGCTGGAAGGACGTCTATGTTCAGGAAAAGCCATTATGATGTGATTGTCTGCTTTTAATTTAATTTGAAATCATCCACCCTTTTATAACATTAGCCTCTGCATTTTACTATTGAGAGATATTAATTTCGGGAAAAAAAAAAAGGCCCAATAATTAAATTATATATTCGTGCTTATCTGCAGAGCTAGAAGAGCAGCAAGAGATTTTAGAGGACTGTTCCTTCTCTTTGCTTTCTGGTACTTCCTCATCCCTTCTGTTTTTTTTTTTCCTTCCAGTTGCCAGACCTACCATCTCTTCTGTTCCCAAAAGGAAGCAGCAGAGATGTGTAAAAGCGTGCTCGGCCCGTGCACTGTGCTCTGCACACGCATTTGTAGATATGGAGGAGCACGAAACACGGAAAGCAACGCGCAGCCTTTCCCTTAACCTAAAGCAAAGTTTGCAAAGAGATTTATTAGTTCGTAAGCAGCACTTGGAATCATCTAACGCCATAAAAGACACCACCTGACAAATAGGAAATTCATAGGAAGGACAAATTTTCAAATTCAGACTCCTGAGTAAACAAAAAAAAAAAAAGGAAAAAAAAATGGTAGAAGTGCAATACTTATGCTTGTACAACAATGTCTCTAATGAGGGGGGGAAAGCCATACTGCCCCTTTCCTCCCACGAGAAGGTACGTGGCTGTGCTTGGACACACCACACCCAGAGCAGAGCTGTGGAAACCAAGCAGGAGTTTTTCTGGGTGGGAGTGGGTCTCTGTGCTGAAACCTGCGTGGCAGGGGAGCTGCTGCAAAGTGCCCGTCCTTGCAGGCTGCAGGTGGGCAGAGCTGGCTGGTGGCCCGGGGCTGAAAACACGGGGATGCTGGAAAATACACAAGTCTCTGACCCTCAGGTACCAGCAGACTTGGCCTTGGGAGCAGGTGGCCTCATGCTTCACTTTTTCTAATTATCTCACACTTCCCTTAGGATGCTAAGAAAATAAAGCATGTCCACAGCCCATCACTAGGGGGTAGGTGACAGCCCCAAACTTATTCTGAGACACCTCATTTGTATGCTCCAGCCCTCCCTGTCTATTGTATTATTTATTCCTGTGGCTTTTCCCCTTTAATCTCAGTTTTCAGAAGCTCAATTTTCTCTAGCTATCACTCTGTGTTGTGATGTATCATGAGTCATGCCCCATATACTGAGCAGTAATAGTGCATGCAAAGGGAATTGTACCAGCCAGCATATCTGAAGAAAACATCTTTTTTGGAAAGCTGAATCTGCCCTGATGCAGCACAGCTAGTCTCAAGTTCCCAATCTTAATGAAGTTGCTATCTGAATTTGTATTTCTTTGAGATTTATTCTCCATTTTTTGGAGATTTATTTTGAATATATGTGATTGCCACAGCCTCGGTGTCTTAAAAGACAGCAGAACAATTCTTCTCTGAAGCCAGCAGGAATGTAATTAGTATAATGTCCACTAAACGACAGCCCAGTGTGTGAACTTTAATCACAGCTGCTCTGGGTGTTATTGGTCTTTCAGGACTTAGGCTGAGACAAGTCATGCAGAAATGGTGTTAATCTTGCATTGCAAATACGACTGAGAGCTTATTATGAACTTCTCCAATTTCCTCGAGATTGATGCTTCAGATTAACCTGGCTCTGTGTGCTCCAGCTAACAGCTGAACAGGGTATTTATGCAAAAAAAAAAAAGTTATTGCACCAAATATTGAACTTTGATTAGGAAGCCTCGAAGATTTATTAAAACTGACCTTTTATTCAGCAGGAATCAAAAAAGCCCTAAGTGGATGCTTCACACATGTGGCACAGGGATCGGTTGTCAGCTTCTGACAAACGTGAGATGACTGTTTTTTTTAATTTTGCCAGCTATCACAACTCAAATGGGTCCCTTTCAAAGCATGCTGGTTTTTGGGTTGGTTTTTTTTTTGTTTTGTTTTGTTTTGTTTTTTTTGTTTTGTTTTGTTTTTTTTGTATGAAGGTGAAACTTCCAAGAGGACATGAGCTTTGGTGGTTGGATGTCAGGATTCATTAGAAAATAGACATTGTGGGCACAGAGAAGCTGGAAATGTAGTCCTGGTTACCTCTGCCCTGATTGTTCAGTAATAGCCAGGAGAGAAATTTTGACTTTTGAACACACAGCTGTCTCTGAAATGCGATTTCAACCCTGTTTCCTCCTTTTTTTTCTAAAGAGTAACAGTTTGTAGCCAGCTAAGATCAGTGAATTCAATTTATTTTCCCTCCTGGAAACCTTTCCCTTCCTCGGGTTTCCTCTGAGATCAAAGAATTTTTTTTGACAGCTGTTCCAATGGCAAACTGGGATTTTGCCTGATCTCTGGTGTGTTTTCACCACGTCGTGCCAGACCTCAGCTGAAATTCCAAACAGGCTCCACAGGGAAGCATGGCAGACCCTGCCAATAGACACCACAACACCCTATAGCCCTGCTGCATCTTTACAACATCTAAGTATATAACCAGCAGCACCTATGGCCATGTTAAAATTTTTCTAATGCCTTTTACTTATAGAAATTGCAATTTGTAGAAACTGAAGCATTTGATTTGAGATTTTACTTACCTTGATGAAATTCCAGCTCTGAATATGCCATCATGATTTTTTTTTTGCATGGGTATGTAGGCATGGGAGGTCATTCTCCCCTTCTACTCTGCACTGGGGAGGCCACAACTGGAATCCTGCCTCCAGTTCTGGGCTCCCCAGTTCCAGAGAGACAGGGAACTGCTGGAGAGAGTCCAGCGTAGGGCAACAAAGGTGATGGAGGGATTGGAGCACCTCCCTGATGAGGAAAGGCTGAGAGAGCTGGGACTCTTTAGCCTGGAGAAGAGAAGGCTGAGGGGAGACCTTATTCATGCTTCCAAGGATCTAAAGGGTGGGTGGAAGGAGGATGGAGCCGGATTCTTTTCAGGGGTTCCCAGTGACAGGACGAGGGGCAACGGGCACAAGCTGGACCATGGGAAGTTCCACTCCAATCTGAGGAAGACCTTCTTTGGGGTGAGGGTGGCAGAGCCCTGGAAGAGGCTGCCCAGGGAGGGTGTGGAGTCCCCTTCTCTGGAGACCTTCAAGCCCCGCCTGGATGCTCCTGAGTGATGTGCTCTGGGCAGCCCTGCTTTGGCAGGGGAGTTGGAATAGATCATTTCTAGAGGTCCCTTCCAAATCTGACAGTTCTGTGATTCCGCGGTATGGGACAACAAATTTCTTTAGTAGAGAACATGTTGAGCTTATTACAAAGAGGTAGAACTGACACACGTGGAAACTGATTGTCATGAAAAGATTGTATGTTGGTCAAATCATATCTCTGAGACTTTTATGAACGCAGGCTTTTTACGGCCGAACACGGTAAAAAGCTTCTCGTCCCCAGTTGTTCTGACCCTAAGACTTTTCAAAGGAAAGGTCTCATGAATCTTTTAGGTATTTTTAGGTTGTGTTTAGGTTTTATTGTTGGCTCTTCCAAGCAGGCTGTTTCATCGGCTTTCGGCACCTCCTTCAGAAAGGAGATAAAAGCAGGAGGGGTTTGGATGACATTGCCTGCCCCTGTAAAACAACCCCATGAGTCTGCAGCAAACCTGGGAGAGGTTGAGCGGTCAGCAGGAGCTTCCCAGCGAGTTCCTCACACAGAGGAAAGCTTATGTGAGGAGGAGGATGGTGGAATTGGCGGCAGCTGTGCCAAAAGCACCAGAGGCGTAACACCGGCAGAAGATATAATGAGAGCCTGTGCAGCTCAGCAGCTGCAGCGTTTTGTATCTGTGTGTGTCTGTCTGTGGAGTCTGGCTGGGAGAGAAAACTTCATCACAGAGATGCATAATGCAATCACTGTCTGTAGCATTCTTCTTCTGGAGCCTCAAAAGTGGCTGATGTTTGGCTCCTGCTGCTTTATCTGTATAGTACTGACACAATAAGGAGGAAAGGCAGAGTCAGAGGTTTCCAGCTGAATAATTTAAGGCAATAAATAATTTGGGATTATCACTATAAACCCTTTTCTCCATTCTTCTGCTGTTTTTCCTTTTTACCTTGTAACTCATTTTCTACTTTTCATCTTTGTCAAGTAAGATTCTTCACTCAATTTTTCTTAATACCGGTCCAAATCTGTTGCCTATCACCTGCTACTTACTTTTGGATAAAGAGTCTGTCCCCATCTTACTCATTTCAATTAATTGCCATGCTTAAATGAACTTTCCCAATCTTCTCTAACCCCAAGGCAACTCTTACCTGCCATCTTGATAGGTGATTAATGACTTTCCATTCCTGGAACCAATGTGAAAGACAAAAGAGAAATAAGACAACCCAGAAAAGACTCTCTTTTTAACCTTTCTTTCACCTCAATCATTTCAGGAAGGAAGAAGAAGGGTAATAAATGTTTCACTCTTCTTCAAGGAACATTGGTTCACTGGTGCCCAGTGTTAATTACCTGAAAAATATTTAAATGAGCGGACACAACTTGAAAGGAGAAAGTCCTTTTCTCTTGTCGTGTTAGGCTGGTGGCAAAAATAGATTTCTTCTGTGCCTGCTGACACTGTTAACACCCTCTGCCTTTGAGTAAGATCTTATCTTGCTCCCCCTCAATAACAATCCAGCCAGGTCTAAGGGCAAGAGCAACACATTTCGTGGGTGTGATTGCAGGCCTATCCACCTGTGGCCTCGGAGTTAATCTAATTCAGTCTGCAGTGATTTACAGAGCACCGGTGTCTGCCAGAGGGCTGTGTTGTGGTAACGCTTTGGGCTCCAGTAGCACAAGAATCTCAAAGGGTTTTACTGTCTTAACTCACCTTGTCCTGTGTTTAATGGATTTTTATCCAGCAGCACGGATGAACACAGATCCAAGCATCACTTGGCATACAGTTGTTATCATGCCATTGCACTCAGGCCACAGGGGTTCAAATGGATCCACAAGAACTTCCCGCTTCCCTTCATCTTCCCTGGGGCAAAACCAAGTTCCCAAACACATCCTGCCTATGTGAGTGATGATCTGCCATGTCATTGCAAGTGCTTGACTGTATTCTGATGTGCAACCGTGGTTTTGACACTTCCTGTGCCATTCCCACTGTGGTGGGAGCTGCCTCCATTCCCCAGTGCTGCTTGAATCTGATCGGGTGAACGGCCACCACACCGCCTTACTACAATAACTTCAAACCCGTGGTTAACCAGCTTATTTCTCAGCCTGCAGGTGAGTAGAGAGTCACCATTCTTCCACAGCTCTATGCAAATCTGATGGTCCTGTTTTGGGAAGAAGGGGCTTGTGATGTACAAGCTTGGAGACAGACTCTCATGAAGCACAAATGGCATATTTACTTTATTAAGGAGTAATTTATAGCTCTGTTTTCAATTTCTGCTGAGACTCCCAATGTTTAAGGGCAGCCTCGAGTATGGTTTTGATATCAACTAGAGTGTTTTGGTTTTACTTAAGGGGTCTGGAGCACAAGTCTTGTGAGGAGAGGCTGAGGGAGCTGGGGGTGTTGAGCCTGGAGAAAAGGAGGCTGAGGGGAGACCTTCTGGCTCTCTCCAACTCCCTGAAAGGAGGCTGTAGCCAGGGGGGGTCGGTCTCTTCTCCCAAGGAACAGGCCATGGGACAAGAGGAAATGGCCTCAAGTTGCACCAGGGGAGGTTCAGATTGGAGATTAGGGAAAATGTTTCCACAGAAAGGGTTAATAACAGCCTTGGACTGGGCTGCCCAGGGCAGTGGTTGAGGCCCCATCCCTGGAGGGATTGAAAAGCCGGGTTGCCCTAGTGCTTAGAGACATGGTTTAGTGATGGTTTTGATCAGAGTGAGGTTGATGGTTGGACTAGATGGTCTGAAAGGTCCCTTCCAACCTGGAAAATTCTATGATTGTACTTGAAGCACTTCATTTTCTATTGGGCTGTATCTGGTGTGGCTAGGCAGGTATCATGTAAGCTGGTTAGCAGGCGTTGCTAATAAAGCAATGAACCCTGAAAGCAACATCTGTCTCATCCTACTCAGGCTCTCAGATGATAATTGCATCACCTGCTCTATATCTCATTAGCACTGACAGCTCTTCCTTCTCTTGCTCCCAAGACAGTGGGGGAAGGTGTTCATTCCATCTGTGTTTGGATTTCCACTAGGCAGGCGCTGAATCTTCATCTCCCGTGGAGAGACTCAGGGGCTACAACATTACATCAAATGCTGCGCTATCTACTTGTCAAGTCTTTCCTTGACTGCTCTGAGACCAAAGCTACAGTGATGCTGCTTAAAAGGGAGGGCAACGTCTTTGAAACCTGGCTATGAAAGTTTGGACTCTGAAGGTCCAAGGAGTATCCCCTAGTTTTTAAGTTAAAACAAGCAAAGACCACTACCTGGTGATGCATGCCTGAAAAAAAAACAACTCTTTGGAGCAGAGGATGACCTGGATTAGTCTGGAGGTGGAACCAACCTACAGGAACAAGAGCAAAAAAGGCAATTTGTATTACCTCCACCACTCACAGTTGTGCTGATCTGGCGGGCAGAGAAGTTCACTCACAAAGAAGGCACTGCAGGCAAGAGGCTTCTTTGATGCCTCTGGCCTGCTGCAGACTGGTTCATTAATTGCTAGCATTAAATGTGACTAATGAACTAAATCTGTGCATGGGTTAACTGGGGCGCTGAAGCAGGAAGACCTCTTAAAGAGCTCTTAAAACCCAAGAAACTACGGAGCTTCCTTCCTAATTAGCAGGTTTGGTGTAACCGAAGTCTAAGGGGTAAGTACAGTGCTGCCAGATGAAGAACCATGTGTCTACTCCAGCATCTGATCTCTCAGCTGATGCATTATGTTGGTTGGGTTTGTCAAAACAAAGCAGACTGTATTTTTGCAACCCTTACTAATATCACCAAAGACACCATAAAGACCATCGGGGGGAGGAACCAAGCTGGAGCATCATCACCTGTGAAAACAATCTGGTCAACACTGGGCAGACACTGCCTGGACACAGACTGGGAAGTGGTGCTTTCTGCATGGCTAGCAGTCACCCTTTGCACCAGGGGTGCTGCAGAGCAGCTGAGACCTAGCCTAAGGAGCTAGGTTATCTCTGCATGGAGCACGTTGTAGATACAGTAATGTCCAGCAGGGTATCTATCTTTTTTTTTTTTTTTTTTTCACAAAATGCATGTTAAGTGTGTAGGATGCAAAGATTGTCCCAGTTAACATTGCTTGCAGGCTTGCATGTCCCAGTGTGCTCCTGGTATTCAGATGGAAAGCCAGCACAGGTTCTTTTTTGGTGTCTCTGGGGTTTTTAAAGAGCAGACCCTTGATGGTGATGTGGAGGATAGCAATGGTTGTAGTGCTGCAGTCTTCAAGAAGAAATCTGTCTCTTCCAGTCTGGGCATGTGGGACCTTTTGCCCTTCTATGGAAGACTGTAAGAAATGTCTTACTGTCTAATGAAGATTTATGTATGGGAATTAAACCGATTTTCTGTTCCTTCCATAAAGCACCTGTGAGTTAGTTTCAGGATGTCAGTAAAGCAGATTTGCCTGCCATTTGTACTAGTAATTCATATTACTGTAGCCTCTAGAGGCCACGGGACTGTACACATCTCTACAGAAAAACTACAGCAGATGGTTTAAAAGCTGTATGTATAAGATGGTGGATAGGAGTAAGCTAATAATTTTGTCTTGGGCAAGTTTTGTCTATTTACCATTTTATTTACATGGTAAGATGCTGCAAACTATATAAATACTGAAAAAAACATACCTACTCCAGTGTGCTTTTCTAGACTGTCCCACCACAGCATTCTTTCATTTTATCTCCAGCACCATTAGATGAATTACCTTGTCCATGGTTAAGCAAGAACCTGAACACAGGGGATCTAGGTGCTATTTTTATGGGGTAACTTTCTCTTTATAAAAGCCTGGGCTTACTTCTTTCCTGTGCTGCTCATACTTCATTCCTGGCAGGACTGAGCTTCACATGGCTTAGTCAACTCAGCCAATACTTAGTAATGTGGAAAGCTGTGCTTAGGTAATACACACCACACATCATAGTGTCATCTTAGTCTCCCATGTGCCTACTAATGTAGGACGATGAACTTTAGGCCAAGCATGGAAGACTGGCGAGCAAGTCTGCTGTGGGTGATGAGGAGCCTGATCACACCCAATCCCACCGATTGAAAAACTCACCTGCCCTGTACCCATCTGGGGGCTAGTGACTTCTGGTTAAGTGATTGACTACGGGTTTAAAAAAAACCACATATGACCATATTTCTTGCAGCAGGAATGAGTTGCAAAGAAGATTGCTGGGCTGGCCATTTTCAGACCTGACTGCGGTACAGGTACATCAAGGGGGCTGGATGCTGCCCAGCTGGAGAGTCTACATTCAAGTCACTCCGGGCCCTGCCCAAAACACAAAAACCACTAACAGAGATCATTCCCCTCCCTTCCTTCCTTCTTTCTGCTTGGCTATTGAGGTCCATGGCATGAACATGGGTGTCTGAAGGAAACTGCTATTTACCAGGGGACACTATCAATGTAGGAAAGCCTGGCCCCACCGTCCTGCAGGGGGAATTTCTCACTGTAACTTGGATAATACCCACAGGAGGAAAAAAGCCATGGCCAGGAGACCTTTGCAAGACCATGCACAAAGACACAAGGCGGCAGCTGATTAGAATGCAGAGCAAGTGAAAGACAGAGCAGGAGAGATTTGCGCTCACTTTGCATTTCTTGAGCCAAAATGCGGAGGCACAGAGTAATAAGTAAAGTTAATAGGCTGAAAACAGAAGGTTTTCTCCTTGTTTGGTATGAGTCACATAATACTTGAGCCTTAGAGACCCAGTCTTCTTTCAAAGGGTCAAAATAAGGTATGGTGTTTTTCCCCTTCCATCCTTGACCCCACAGGAGTAGACTCTCTCCATCCCCAGCTCTGGTGGGGACGTGGCTCTCAGCACCCCCATATCCCTTTGAATGAGGGTTTCCAATCATAGAAGATGCCCGTGTGGGAGAGATGCTGAGCCAAGCCCAATGCCTGTTTTGGGGCAATGTGCTTGATGTCAAATATTTAACAGAGAGGATGCACTGGATGGGTCTGAAAGGTTTTTTTCCTGGCAGGACAGAGCGTGAGGCTCGGTGGGCGTAGAATGATGCTGGCTGGTGTGTTGGTGAGAAAGGTGCTGCAGCCTGCCCAGCCAGAGGAGGACCACGAGTGGTGGAGGGGAGGGACACCTTGCAGGGAGACCACAAAGAACCACCATTTCCCGCCGTGCAGTTTGCAGCGGGAAGGCCAGACTTCAAGGTTTTGGGGACTGCAGCCATATTGGCTGCTTGGTTTGGCTTCTGTTTGCTTGGGATGCTTTTGGTTATTTTTCTCCTCCTAGACCCAAGGGCAGGCAGTGGCCAGCCGGCAATAAAACTGGCATGATCCCTGGAAGGAAGAGCAGCTGGAAAGGGCTGGGCACAACGGGAACACCCCAGAGGTCTGGTCTGTGATTATGCCCACACACCTCCAGTGCTGCCTGTCCTGGTTTGAGGGTAAAACAGAACCAATTTTCTGTTCAGTAATTTCACTTTTTTCAGTTGGGCCTCTCCTAACTAACTAAACTCTGAAATTAACAGCATATTGTTCAGAAACCGGTCACTCTCACAGTGATTATACCAAGGAATGATGAGCACAGAGACCCTTGCTTATACTTGTTGCTATGACAACCAAAGTCAGGTAAATTTGTTATTTCCCCCATTGGATGGTTGGAAGCTAAAAAGCCTAGAGGTGTCCCACCTGTGGGGGGAGCAGACAGGAGAGGTGACCCAAACCTGACCAACAGGGTGTTCCATCCCATCTGCCCC